>JXTC01000008.1:882860-917568 GCA_002914845.1 Trema orientale
GGAGGCTTCAAAATACGACCACCTTGATGCCGGATGTGCAATTCCTTTCGAATTTTCATGTCTTCCAAATCTAATCGTGCCTTAATAGTATCTTTGGATTTTCCTTCTATGTCTAGTAAAGTTCTGACTATACCATCACAAATGTTTTTCTCGATGTGCATTACATCCAAGTTATGTCTGAGTTTAAGTTTTGACCAGTAATCCAACTCAAAGAATATACTTTTTTTGGTCCAATTCAACTCAGCTGGTGTACGTTTTCTATCTTTATCGGTATTGTTTGGATGTTTATCTGGTCTCAGTTTTGGTAATCGACTCAATTGTCTCAACATATCTTCTGCAGTAAGTATCCTAGGTGCCAATCGTTGTTCAACTTTACCATTGTGTAGTCGACTTTTTCGCAAACTATGAGTTTTAGGTAAATAACGACGATGCCCCATATAACAAATCTTACTCCTCAATTTTTGAGAATCAGTGTCTTCGTTACAAACATGACATGCCATATACCCTTTTGTGCTCCATCTAGATAAAGTTCCATATGCAGAAAAATTATTAATTGTCCATAAAACAGCTGCATGCATATTGAAATAGATTTGGGTCACCACGTCATAAGTCGTAACTCCTTTGTCCCATAGTTCTTTCAGCTCCTCAATAAGAGGACGCAAATAAATATCAATATCTCTGCCAGGTGATTTAGAACCAGGAATTAATAGAGTCCGCACAGAGAATGTCTCTTTCATACACTTCCAAGGTGGCATGTTATATGGTACAAGATAATTTTTCAACCATTTAACAATGACCAATAACTTTTCATAAAATAATGGATATCAGCAATAAATCCTCAAATTAAAGGTTTTGATCTCATCAAATATAAACAAATTAAGCAAAGATATAATACTCGAACCTGATAAGAACGCAGTTTAGGTGGCTGTCAACGAGTTGAGATTGAACTGAGATTAGAAAAGAACCATGTAAAAGACAAATAAGTCACATGTAATTCAGCCTATGTCTCACTCTTTTTATAGTCTCACTTCACTACTGAATTATGCAATACATTTATCAATATATATATAGGCCAAACATAGTCAGATTTCACAATCCTGCACGAATTGATAGTTCTAAATCATTAGGATTCCTTTTCTTCATCTAATACAAATATATTATTTTATTAGGATTTTGAGCAAATACTGTACGCATTTTATTTTATCAAACGATTTATAAAAAATTCCACAAATTAAAGGAAAAACAAAATCCTTGTGAAATTTAAAAGGAACTATTTGAAACTTATTGGGTAATGAAAAAAGTAAAACGCTTTAGTAATATAATTTATAATGAAAGGATAGCTACTAATGTATTATACATTATAGCAGGAAATATCACCATACTTAATTTTACTTATAATTTCTTAAAATGATATTAGCTGTACTTATTAATATATTCACTAGAATAAATTCAATTATTGGTAAGTGGTTAGAAAATTCAAATATTCAACGCATTTTCCGGGATAAGTATAAAAGTTTTTATATATTTACTTTATGGTACTTGAAATTAATAATAATTTAGAAAATATTACTTGATTTAGTTTTTTTTTAAATAATAATAAATATTTTTTATCTCATTTTGAAATGAGGAGCAAATATAATGCTCAGATTTACATGAGAAATTTGAAATTGTAATTCGATCACTCAAAATCTATATACATTGAAGTATAGTAACTAGTAATCCAATAGTAGTCCCTAAAACATTTTTTTTTGGTGCTATCCGATTCTTTCATACTTCTTTTGAAATTTGTTCTACTTCTGGTTAAAATTAAGAGATACCAAAAGGTGGTTCATAAAAAATAATAAAAACAAAACATTAAATTTAGTAGCCTACGAAAAATCCATGAATATAAAACAAACATAGACGAAAATTATTAAAATGCCCAAATAGTATTCTACGAAGTGGATGAAGTTGGTTGACTTCGTTGGATTAAATCAGCAACAATCTTTTCTATAACTTCTTGCTGCTTGGACTCAAATGCAGCCATTGCTTGTTGATATTCTGCAAGCTGGGTAGCCAGCTGTTGCTCTGCAGCTGCAAGTTGTTGTCGTTGAGTTTCTTCTTGCTGCTGAAGGATTTCAACTTGCTCCTTGAGATCAGGATCTGGCTGAATTGAGGATGATACTCGTTTTCCTTTCGGTTCAAGGGGACCTCTTCCTTTATCATATCCAGATCTTTCACCAACAATAGATGTGTATATTTGGTCCGCGCTTAGTAGAGTAGCTGGATCTAGCCCTTCCTCCACTTGTTTTTCTTGTTCTTGTAATTTTTCAACCATTTGATTCTAGAAAACAAATATCCACGTGAATGAAAAACGTCAAACATAAAAAGGAAAGAAAATTAAAAATGTAAAATTTATATTTATATATCATAAGACTCTCACATATTCTGACTCTGCCAGTTCGTCTGCCCAACCATTCTCCTCATTCCAAAAAGCTTGTTTAAATAATGTAATCTTGTTTGGATTTTCACCTTTATTAGCCTAATGAAAATAAAAAGAAAATTGTTATGAAAGTTTTTACATAATTAACAATAAATTTATAAAGAAAAAGAATCGTACCAAAATTTATAAAGAAATAAAATCATACCGAAATAAATTCTTTCTCTGCTATTGATTGTGTGCCGTATTTATGGACATGTATCGAAATAAATTCTTTCTCTGCTATTGATTGTGTGCCGCATTTATGAACATGTATCATTTTGGCACGATTGGCCTTGTTAGCTTCAGATTGTCTCTATAAGATATTTTTTTTAAAAAAAAATCATACTAAATTGATACAAAGAATTTTTAAATTTTAAACATCTGCACATCAATGTGATACAATGATATAAAATTATTTTGAAAATGCTAAAGTTACATATGCATATCTATATGCTATTTCACCTGGTATGAAATGCTGCCAAAATATTGGTCACATAGCCAATCTCAGTCTTCCTGGTCGTTCACATCCTCATGTTTGTATTCTTTAGGATTTTTTTTTTTCAGCGATCATAGATTTATAATGTTTGTGGAGCTTATGGCGATGTTGCTTGTATCGCTCAACCACAATTTTGTCAACAACTAGTTTTAGGCGTGGTTGGTTAACAAAGTCAATTACAAACTTGTTCTGCATATACAAGACTTTGTTAATATTACCATGTTAAAAGAGTTCACAAAATAACTACTAACTAGTCACAAACAAAAATCGATAATAAAATTTTAACTTACTGCTAATCGTCCATATATCTCGTGCATAATAGAATCAGAAACTTCAGAAAATCGCTTTATCCTAAGTGGTACAATATCACGAATAATAATCCCGATTTCATTCTTGAACCTTGGTGCATTTTGCCCTACAACTCTTAACACCACTTGGCTAATGTCAATTGTAAATTTAGAATCTTTCATATTCTTATCATTCACTAGAATACTGCTTGTCTTGATGCTTCTAGACTTTCCGCGCACATTTTTTTTCGTTTTTGGTGCTGAAAAGAAGATTATTTAGTTAATGTCTATTCAATATAAATGATAAATTTTGTGCATACAAACCATATTTGTCACTTTTTAATTAAAAAAAAATAAGAACATACGATTAGAATCATCCAGTTGTGTATTTGACATGCCAGAAGAAGGAGAAGCCCTAGATTGTTGTGTATTTGTCACACCAAGAGGAGGAGAAGCTTTAGACCGTTGTGTATTTGTCACACCATGAGAAGAAGAAGAAGGGGAAGCTGTAGACAGTTATGTAGTTGGCAGTACTCTAGGAGAAACTCTGGACGGTTGTATAGTGAGCAATCTCTTCTTAGGTGCCATGGATGAACCTACAAATAGTTTAGAATAAAATAAAAATGAATGTAAAAAATAAAAATCTTTCAAATATTACAAACACAAAATTACATTTTATCTTTTTGATAAGCAATAGTCAAATAGTGAAATTTTCATTTCTCTTTTCTACTGTTATATTTTTTTAAGGATTTAATTTCCTTTTATCAAAAAGTTTGTTATAAAAGAGAATTTTTTTTTAAAAAAGAATATTTCTTTTTAATGCTAAGCCATGTAGAACATATTAATAAATTAATACATACTTAAATTTTTGTTGGATAAATAATACATAGGTAAATTTTTTATGGATAAATAATATTCATTAGTATGAATTGTTATTAATTAAGCCATTACATGTCTTTATTATATCTTCTAATGTCTATAAAGAATAAGAACTTGCATATATCAAATTTAGAAGATCAAGACACAAAATTAATATCACCTCCAAAAACAAATGATAGAGGATTCAGAATCAAACCTTTTATACTTTTTTTCTTTTCAAGCTTCCATCGGTGAATGCTTATCAAATATATGAGTAAAAAAACAAAGATCTTAATTGTAAACGAATTATTGAAATATATTACTGTGGGGTCCTATTTAAAGATGGAGATTTTCTTTTGGAGATAAATAGGACGATTTAATAAATACAAAAAATATAAATTTCAAAAAAGTGAGATTCAGTGATTACAAAAAAAGTTCAAGAGAGAGATAAGTCCTTGATTTAAGGAAAAAGAATACGATAGGAGAAAAAAAGGTAAACGGTTTAGGAAATTCAATTGAGTTATTAATTACTTTATTAGATATTCTAACAGATTTGCTCCAACTAGGCCATATATTTATGATTAGTTATTAGTACAAATAAATTAAATTCATATTACGAATTTGAGTGTTCAAATTAAAATGAAAAATTTCTCAAATGATATCTTTACTATTATATGTGCTCATGATTTAAGAACGATATTAAAAAAAATATATTATTAGTTAAAAAGAATCTAAATCAACTAATTCCTAAATCAGTGTAAGTTTCGAATACCATAAAAACGAAAATTGTTTACCTAAAAATGCGTTGAGTAGTTTAGTTTTCTAGTTCTTTTTTTCGGTTTAAAATTAGGGGTGTTCATGGCCGGTTTGGACGGTCTAAATCGTCAATCCAGAAACCAATCCGAATGTGCAGTTTGGCCGGTTTACCAATCAGTACGGTTTAAGTTTATCGATTCAAACCGGCCAAACTGCACCTACATTTTTGCGGCCGGTTTAGGCGGTTTCTGCGGTTTGAAAACTTACAAAATTTGAATTAATACAATATCAACTAAGCTCATATCATAATCATATTTCATCTAAAATATAAAGTCCAAATATAAAACGAAACCATAACATAGTTAAAAGCTATAACCAAATCGAAAGTCATAGTAAACTTAAATTTTAGTTACAACTTACAACTTAATCAAAATTGAATAGTAAACTTAAAGTCTTTAATCTTAAACATATCATAACAACAAGACTTAAAGTCTAAAATATCATAAGAGTCTTAAGTAACATAGTCCTAAATAAGCTAAGAGTAATCATTACTCAATTAGAATGAATAAGCTTAAATTTTTAACTATTAATATACATTTAAAAAAAATACATATACAAACTTATTGGCCGGTTCGGTTTGAATCCGACCGAATTTTTCTAAAACCGAAAACCAAACTGGCCAAGTCGGTTTTCATATTTTCTAATCCGTAATCGGCCATTTAAAAAAAAAAACCACGCGGATTGAGCGGTTTGGATTGGATTGGGCGGTTTCCACAGTTTGGCGGTTTTTTTGAACACCCCTATTTGAAATGGTTCAATTTTCGAACGACCTTGTTAATAGTTGAATATATTTGTTAATAAATTAAATTATTAGTTTTCTAACCATCTTACTAATTCTTTCAAAAAAAAAAATCCACCGTACTAATAATTTAATATTTTATTAACAATTATAGTGAACTTATTGATATACATTAAAGAATTATCATTTCATAATAAACTATAACATTAAAACATTTTACTGTTTTCAACAACCAAATTAAAAACATTTCTTTTATATTTCGTAGCAGTTTGTTTTTCCTTCTATGGAAAACAATCACTAATTTGGAAATCTGTGTTTTCTAGGTATGTTTGGAACTTAGATTTTAATAGAGAAAAAATTGTGTGGGAAAAGTTGAAGCAAAAAGATAAGAAAAATATTTTCCTAAAATTCTATAAAATTTAGTTTTTGAAATTTTTTTTCCCTTGTAATCTTTTTCATTATAATATGCACCCTCTAAATTTACTGTAAATATCCCTGATAAAATCTCTGTAAAATTTTTTCCTTTAATATCTTTAATAAAATCCAAAGAAAAGAAAATAGAATTTCCAAGAGGTAATTAACCATAAGTCGGTCTAAGACATTCATAATTTGTTCATTGTTGTCGCTAAAGATGACGTTCTCCACTTATCTTACACTTGTATAAGAGAGATAGATAAATTTAGATAAAATTACATGATTCAATTGCCATGTGGTTTATCATAACCGAGTATAAAATAATTTGCATGACCTGTAATTGCTCAATCATATGAATCTTATTTGCTAAAGTAATATCGAACCATTTTTTCACATTAAATGGTGCCATATTTCGAATTATAATATGAATCTCATTGACAAAAATAGAATTATATTCACCTATGAATATAACTTTTCTCTTTTCCGTTTGACTAAGCATTGACTTTTGTGTACAACTTTAGGACTTCTCTTAATCTATGTATCTAAAAAATAAATGAACATTAGTGATAAATTAATAAAATAATATCATTCACAATATCATATAGTTATTAACTCCAATGAATCATGATTTGGATCTCTTGACATTTATTACATAGATAGTCATTGATATTCACTTACAAAAAGAGGGGAAAAAGAAAAGAATGAACTTATTATCAACACAGCTCGTAATAGTAATCAAGTCACGATTTAACTTTTTACGTACATTATTAAGTGAATCAAATGAGACAATGAAAAAGGGTTATGGAGATTAGCTTTAGGGATAAATGGCTATCTTGGATTTTAATACATAATCTATACTCAAATTACTATTCCGTACTCAAACTACGGTTTGAATTATATTTATTTTAAGTGTTTCTACTCATTAATTTTTTCTTTATAAATAAAACTTCTAATCTTTTATTCAAGAAAAAAACCTTCTAATTAGTAGGTATGAATTATGCGAGGGGGGAAAAAAAATTTTTAAAGAGTACAAATGAAATATATATTGCATTTTTAAGGTTGGTCCAATTTAAAGATATTAATGATTTTCTTTTGAATGAAATTCACAAAAATTGTATTTGTTTTTTTAAATGTAGATTCGGTGGATTTAGTTCCTTTTCGGTGGATTTAGTTCCTCTTCTAACACTCCAGAGTCTCCACATCTCTCTTGGATCTTGCAATATTTCTTTCTCATATCCTTTGATTTCAGCCACAATCCAGGTTCTCTTAGTCTTATTTTCTAATTTATTTTATATCCCTATGCTAATTATTTATCACTATTAATTTTAGTATAATTAGGATATGGGATTTTATAAGTTTGGTTTTTTAAATATTGAAGGAAATTTCGTTTTCATGATCCTATTCTTTTTAAATTTTTTTCATGTTAGATTATTATTTTTTTCATATATACGAAAATGGATGGTAAAGGTTCTAATTTTTCTTCATTTAAGACCATGCTTGTTAAACATAATTTTTGGGTTATGGAGCATACGTATAGAGCAGAATTCATGTCTTCTGTTGTTACTACCTCTAAGGTGTTTGTCAAAATACCTCAGTGAAAACAAAAAAAAAATTTGTAATATGGGCAAAAGAAGACAGGGCACATCTATACGTCTGATTAGTGGTTCACGAATGCTTTTGCAGAAAGAACATCAAGAAGAATACGATTTTTCAATATAATACCGTCATAATAGGAAATGGTATGTCTATTTGTATTAGATTAATTGGACTAACTAAATGATATAGACTTTTGCAAAATATTACAATCGGAAAAGAAATCCTAAAATATGAACAGTACTCCATTTTTTTTCACCTTTTTTTTTAGCTCATAACTTTTTAAGAAAAGGGAAGATATCCATTAATTTAATTCTTTTTTTTAATTTTTTGAGTAAGATTTTTATATTCTTGCTTCATTATTATTATAAAAAATTAGAAGTTGTTAGATTATTATTGTTGTATAAAAATTAACGTTAATTTTTTAGACTACCATAAGTAACCAACTATCATAGCAAAAGACAAATACTTGGGAACCTATGGTAGACAACAACCTCAGAAAATGAGTACTTAGTAACTTTAACCATTTAGGCTATCTAGTTACTAGTTTAAATTTTTCTAATAACTAAATGGTTTCTCTGGTTATTAGTTTCTTTAGTAATTGAATTATTTTAACAAGGCTAATTTAGTAATTGAATTATTTCTTGTTTGGATCTTCACCTTTAATAGCCTAATAAAAATAAAAAGAAAATTGTTATGAAAAGTTTTTATAAAGAAAAAGAATCGTACCAAAATAATTTCTTTCTCTGCTATTGATTATGTGCCGTATTTATAGACATGTGCTAGCTTATTTATTCAGCCCACTTTTTTTTTTCTCTTGTCTTTGAGTTACTTTCCTTGTAGAGAATGATATTTTAATATCTTTGACTTAGGCAAGAAAGGATTTGGTGCTCTATTGGCTGATAACGTTGAAGAAGTTGGCTCCACATGTTGCTGTGTATAGTATATTAAGATGTGTTATAATTTTTCTTTTTCTTTTTAGCTGATATTTTCATCAATAAGATATGTTAAAATAATAGTTTCAATATTAATTATATATTCTTTCAGGATTTTATGCTGAACCAAAGGCCAAGTTCTTGTTTATCATTCACATCCATGGGTATGTCTTTGTATTTCATTGAATTTGAATTTTCTAAATAATTAGATACAATCTGTTGGCTCTTAATTCTTCTAAATAATTATTTTTCAGTATTAATTCCATGCACCCAAAATTTGATTGAAGTATGATGTATTTACTTTATTAAAATCTCCGAATTGACTTAATGTAAAGTATGTGGAATATCTTCAAAGCAAAAAGAAAATATTTATAATGGAACAACTGGTTTCACTCCATATTGTCTTATGAAGTTTGACTGAAGTATGATGTATTTTGCAGGCTGAAACTGTAATTGTGGCTTTCAATTGTAGTTGCGTGATTCTGAGGTCATTGTGCGTATGACTCGTGCCACATTTGAATTAAAAGACTTGCACCACATAATGAAGTATATTAGAAGACTGTGGTGCAAATTTGTTTTTTTCTTATACATGTTTATACTCTTATTGAGAAAGTTAAATTTCTTTTCTTTCCTTTTTTCTTTATCTAAAGGAATTTTGTACATTTGTTTAGTCATGTATATGGAGCTCATATACATACATGGGAAGCCAATCTTGGAACAAGTTTGCGACAAATTTCTTATAGTAGTGATTTTACATTAAATAAATATAGCATTTGAAAAATAGATTTTTAAATATATATTTGAAATACAAAATTAATGTTCGAATACAAATTTGAAATACGCTAGAGGTAAACAAATTGGCTATAAATTTGAAAAATTATAAATATATATATCTTCTAGAGACAAGAAACTTTCATCCCTAAAACTATTTTTAGAGACAAACTATTAGTCTCGCTAAGTAGATAATTTTATTTAATTTAGCTTCAAAATGCCTAATTCTTTTATTTATAAATTTTTTTTAAAGACAATAATTTAGTATTTTAGATACAAACAAGTTCTCGTCTCTGATTATGTAATTAGAGACAAAATTTTGGTTTCTACATATAAATAATTTCATCTACTATAGTTTGCAAACGACGAATTCGTAATCTATAATATGATTTTTAGAAACGATAATTTGTTATTTCTTCGTCTCTGATTACAAAATTTTGGTCTCTGTATATAAAGGATTTCGCCTACTATTATTTGCAAATGACGAATTTGTCATTTACAACATGAGTTTTAGAGACGATAGTTTTTAAATTCAGAGACAATTTTTTGATCTCTGAATGCTTAACTTTTAGAAGCAAAATACTAATCGTCTCTAATAACTATTAGAGACGCGTTTTTAGAGATGAATGTAACGAAATGATTTTTCGTCCCTAAAACAGTTTTAGAGACGAATAAAAGTATTTTTAGAGACCCAAAAATTTGCCTCTAAAACTGAATTTTCTTGTAGTGAGTGTTGTACGCATGAGGATTAAATTTATGGATAATAAACTAAACATAGTATCATATTTCTGTAATTTTCTTAGCAAAGCAGTTGGTTCTTATTGACAAATTTCACTAATTATGCACCATATTTGATAATACACAAAATTTGAGATACATGATCTACTCAATAGAATTTTGAAATACATCCTTTTAGAAAAATAAAATAAAATAAAATAAAAACCCTAAAAGCAAAAAGGACGTTCTTTTACCACCTCACATGGGAGGCAAAAATTTAATTTTCATTTCTTCGATAAATATCTCAAAGTTTTATTGTGTGCATCATAAATATAAGGATGTTCTCTTTCTCTTAAAACAACGGTCGTCGTATTTGGAAGGATTTTTAAAACATAATTTTATCGTTTCTAACAATATTTGTCGTTTGAAAGATTTTGAAATTTTAGAACTTTTTCCAATAATTTTGTAAAAATAATCCATAGAATTTTGGCTTGTGAAATTCTCAAACTGTCACTGACATGGGTTATGGGTCGTCACATAAATTAATTATATTTTTAGGCATATTTAAAAAATTTCTCAACACATTTAAAAATTAATTGTTCAAGAGACATCCCGCTTGAGTCCCCCGAAGTGGATATTGTACGAGAGTAAATCTGAATGTTTTTCAAGCTTTCCCTAACTCTTTTGCTTTCTTGCTATTTCTCAAAAACAAACAATATCATGAAGAATTGACCAATTGATTATTCATTGGAAGTCAGCTTTCCAAATTCCAATCTATTTTTTATTTTTTTTTCCTCTTTTTAGAAGTAATCAACTTTGTAAGAAGAATGTTAAATACACTCTCTTTTATACTCTTCAGTCTTATTGTTTGACATGTGACTTCTATTATCTAGTTTAATATTTTAATAATGCAATAAATTATAGTACAATCCAAGTGTCAGGCTGAGAAATTGGATAGTGTGGATAGTGTAAAAGAGAGTGCATCTAACATTCCTCACTAATTTATAAAGGAGAATGGGCTAGTTTCGATGTGGTAAGTTTCACATTTTATAGTATGAAACGATAACCTTTATAAGCACTGGATTATATCTAATGGCTTATATTGAGCTGTGTTGGTAGCTAGGCTAGATCTTCTGTAGCATGTAAAAGAAAACGCAAAACATGTAACTTGACTTGGCCACAAGCGCAAATTTAATATACATATATATAAAGACAAAGATCTCAAAGGAAAAAAACAAAAAACAAAAAGAAGGCAAACGCAGATATGCAAGATCTTCCTTTCAATTGTCAATACCTTGAATACGTAATCCATTTGATGCAGCTAATTAGTTACTTATTTATACGTAAATATTTTGAAGGAGCCTAAAATTATTATTGACCAAGCTCTAAGGGCTTAAAATATTTGCCATCTATAAGATAAGTGCCAATGCTCAAACGGACTGCCCATACATCCTTTGGCTTTCTCGACACAATTCTGCATTTTACGAAGCCACATTCATTAATATTGTACGAACAAATAATACCATATTTCTGTACTCAACAAAAACACTAAGTAGCCAAATTCTGTGACAAACTATTTAAAGTAACTCTTATCTACTATATGACGCAAGCTATTGGTGTAATAACTTCACCTATGCCTCGTAAGTTATGTGTGATAAAATACTATACATGAACACCTAATATAAATCCACATGCTCTATAATTAAGTTTGTTTTAAGAGTTATAAACTTTATAAATACTACAAACTGAAATTGGAAGAATACAAAATATTTTTTTAAGGCAAAAAAAAAAAAAAAAAGGAGCAAAAGAGCAAGAGTGGTGTGTACTAGGATTTTTACCTTCCAACATCGCCGGGG
The DNA here is from genome assembly GCA_002914845.1 of Trema orientale. Classification (NCBI taxonomy): domain Eukaryota; kingdom Viridiplantae; phylum Streptophyta; class Magnoliopsida; order Rosales; family Cannabaceae; genus Trema; species Trema orientale. Next base: position 894,804 of record JXTC01000008.1, read on the forward strand.
TTGACTAAGCCAGAGTTGACCCTCAGGCAGGGAATTGAGGCAGCAGTTTTGATCGTTTTAGGAGCCTCAACGACAACTATTGGAGATCCTATCTCCAGTTTCGGAGTCTCGTCTTTAAAAGATTCACACTTTATTCTGACTGGTGTTGCATTCGGGGTGACTCGTTTGCGATGTGTGCTTGAAGAGATATAGTTGTTGAATTGGAAAGAAGGGCCCGAGATTTTTGGAGCATCAGTTTTTGAGCATGGAGGCAGGTTGGTTACACAAGAAAAAGATATTGTTGCCATGGTGATATAATTTTGTGGTTCTCACTTCTTTTGGCGTAGTAATGTTATCTTCACACTTTAACTATTTCCATATATAGAGATATATTGCTGGAATATATTTTTGTGAAAAAAACAAAACAAAACAAAATAAAGGGAAAAAAAAAGTAAGAAAGAGAGAACATTTTATTCAGAAAATAAATCATGTATTGAAAAAACAAAAAACAAATGAAAATATAAAAGAAAGGGACCACAATAGCCAGCACCGAAGGAAAATAATGGGCCACAAAAAGAACAAGAAAAGACCTCATCGTCAACAAAAATAAAGGAAAAAGGTGGAAAGGCACCACCAATTATAAACACGGGTTTTATATTTTATATGTATAAGATGTGTATCCATATGATTATAGAAAGAAAAGTACACATATTTCAGGACAGATTATTATTCACCTTTTTAATTTTGCTGTATATATATATATAAATTTATATAATGATATACGTATAGGGATCAATTCAGTAGGTATTTTTATTTTATCTATTTATATGTATATAGATATTATTTTACCCAATTAAAATTTATCTTATACGTCTTCTCATAGTAAACAAATAGTAGTCAGAGAAGGAGTATTAAATAGTATATACTTATTATTTTATTTTTTTTTTAGCTACTCAAATCGTTATAACTGCTAGATCATAATAATCCAATTATTAACAAAAAGTACTTATAAATAGGTAAATAAAAAATTTAAAAAAAATCTACTTGATTTTCTTGTCTTTTTTTATTCAAATAGATTGATATTATTGATTAAGTAGATAGCAAATTACTAGTTAGGTCAGTTTGGGATTGATTATGACTTCTACTTTCAGTTTTTAAAAGTAGTTAGCAAAAAAATCAAGAGTATGGGACGTTTGGCAAGTTCTTGTTTTTGGTATACAGATTCTAAAAATTGTTGCGTAACTGCTAATTTAAGTATAATTTGGGAAGCATATTAAAGGTTGCTTTTCAAAGCTGATTTTACTTTTATAATATTACTAATTATTTAAAATCTCACTTTACAATACACATAATCTATAGTTTACCAAACACTCAAATACTGTTTTTATGCAGCACAGTTTTATAGATTAAATTTACCAAATGTCTAGACTTCTTTTCCCCACAGCTATTTCTTGCTTACAGCAGAGCTGCAGTGCAACACGACAATACTAAACTGGCCCTATGAGATATAAATTCAAGACTCCTGGAATTAGTATCTAAAAGAAATAAAAGACAACACATATTTAGCCAATAAATGGGCTACTTTATTCCCATTTCTAGGAATAAAACAACAAGGACTATTACCAGCATTTTGCTAAAAGAAAGATATATCTTCAAAGATTAGTCCTTCAACAGAGTCTAAATCAATTAAGAAATCAGCCTCCACAACAGAAATTCGAAGACCATTTTCATAAGCAAACTTTAGACCCTCATGGATAGCTAAACATTCATCTGTATAAGGATCAAAGTTGCCCCTCAGTTTTGAGGCCATGGCACCAACGACCTTCCCATATGAATCACAAATTACCGCACCTAGCTAGACTAATATCTCCTTTAGCCGGATCCACAGCTACGTCGACATTTTGGCTCTAGAGGATGCCAAGGTTTGTCTTTGGGGTGTGTGGATCCGACAGCATTCTCAAGTTGCTTTTGAATATTCTAGTACTCAAAAATCCAAAAGCCTACATCTTCAAAAACCTTCCTATACATGGTGACCGGTTTTTTCACCATGAACCTGGTTGTTTTGATCTTTCCACAAGAACCACAAAACAGCACACATGATCTCAAAGTCTTCATGTCGTGGCTTATCAAATATATGGAGTAGGAAAACTGTAAAAGAATGCCCCCACAAAATCACGTATAGGAGTCCAACAGAAAGAATGATACCACATTTTTCTCGATGCATCACAACCCACAAGTGCATGAAAAATAGTTTCGTTACCATAATGACACCGAGGGCAAGTAGGCGAGCAAGGAACTGTTGGAAAATCTGAATTGGAGACATTAAATATGTACTATATATGTTTTCCTTAAAGCGTTATTTGCCCTTCTCAATTAGGCTGCTTGCAGGGATTTACAGACAAATCATTTTCAGGATATGGCAAAGCCTTAGTGAATTTGTACCAAACAATAATGAAAATTCAAAGGAAGAAAATAGGAACACTTGTATTCTGAGAAAATCTTAGAGAAAGGAAAAATGAAAATTGGATAAACCTCATCAAACTGCTCCCAAGTCATATTCATCATATCATGGGTCAACTTAACAGTATTCCACCAATAATTCGTTGTATCTTGGATAGATCGGGTATACTCCCCAGCTACAACCAAAATTTGAATTGTTTTGACGGTTTTTGGCAAATCCACTTTGGAAAATACAACTTTTTTAAAGTGTATTTTAGGAAATGCACCCCTCTCAATAATTTTTTGATGAACACTATTTTTTAAGTTTTATGTTTATTTTAAAGACAAAAATACCATTAGTACTTATCCAAATCAAGGTTTCATATCTTGCTAGAAAAGGAAAGAGTCGAGTTGCTATATATACATTATCTAGTGCTCTCGATACCCTGGTGCTTTACACTTAAGTGATTTTTTTTTCTTCTTTTTTTTTTTTTCTTTTAGGTTGAGTTAATAGACACCTCATCTACGCTACTTGAAATCTTGTCTAGTGCTCAATATTCAATTTTTTTTTCAATCGAATTGCTAGACACTTTATCTAGCACTCGACATCATGTCTGGTGCTTTCGACTTAAGGGTATATAAACCCTTTCACATCTCTTTTTTTTTTTTTAATTTATTAAGTCAATATTGAGGGGGATGTACATTCTAAAACTGACTATGGAAGAGATATATTTTACCTAATTTTTCAACTTTTTCTAAATTTCTCTAAACCATGTCAACGCAATTAAGGGATCATGCCCTCCATAGTTTGGCAGAAACAGTTGATATATATAACTCCTTGAAGTTATTGGCTAGCTCAGCCCCCTTCTTAGCCATTTTCTATGAATCCTTCTAGCTATAACATATAGATAATTTCGTAAATATTCTCATTTAAGATTGTTATCTTGATGTTCATTTGCCAAATCTCATTATCAAGATTTTTTGTGATGATAAGAGAATCTGAATGGATTTAAGTATGGCAACAGGTGAGAAGATTTCTTCTTATAATTATAATCATTTTGTCACCTTTAAGCTTTAAAAGTCTCTAATTTTCTATCTATTCCTCTTTATATATACTATATATAAATACAGGTGGTGTTATAGAGTATACTATATAAGAATAGATCATATATTATCCACCTTTAGTTTTAACCTTACTCTTTTATTAGTGAAAAAATTGGTTAAATATGCATGATAACCTCTCAAATTTGAGGCACATGCCTCCCAAAAAGGAAAAAACAAAAAAGAACAACTCTAAAAAATACGCCTATTGACGAAAATACCCTTAAAAAATAAGCATAGGTTTTGAGAAATCTCCTCTTCTCATTATCTTCTCTTAAATTTGTTCAAATCTTCAAAAACCTATTGAAAACCAAGTTTAAAAGAAATAGGTATAGTTTAAAATAGCTTATTACTATTTCAAAATGTTATGAGATAATTTACGTGTTAAAAATCATTTTTAGGGAAATTTTTTGTTAGTTTTAACAAAAAAATGCGATTATTGTCAAAATATTTTGGATTTTTGACGGAAGTGTTATTCCCGATAAAATTTCGCTGAAATTGATATTTTCAGTAATTTTAGATACAATTTCGATGGTGATTTGATAGAATTTCAATATAAGTGGTATTTTCGACAAAATTGTTACAAAAGTGGTATTTTTGGACAATATTTAATGAAAGTAATATTTTAATATTTTTTATATATAGTATTTTCGATAATATTTAGATAAAAGTAGCATTTTCGATAACTTTCGATATAGTTTCGATAGTTTTTCAATGAAGTAACAATCTTATATTATTTCAACAATTTTCATCTGTTTCGCAAATTATGATAAAAAATGGCAAATATTAATTTTGAATATCTCGAAACTTGATAATAATCTGTTTTAAATTATAACCATTGCATTTAAGCAAAGAAATTTGGACATAAATTTGATTTTCTTTAACACATAAATTACCCCGAGGTATCTCGAAACTTGATAATAAATTATTTTAAACTATAACCAATGCATTTAAACAAAGGAACTTGGATGATAACTTATATTTGAAAGACAAAATATGGCTCAAAATTTTTAAGGCATAGAGAAGTATGATAAATTCTTGAGATAGTTGGGTCTTTTAGGATGAGTATATACATATATTACAAACATTTATTAAGAGGAGCATATGCCTCAAATTTGGTAGACTGTGATGCATATTTAACCAAATTTCTCCTATCAATTATAGTATTATGCACCGCTCGTGTCTCTTAGCATACGTCAATAGTTATAGAAATAACATTACATCATATAGAAAGGAAACGGTTATTCTATAAACTAATAGTACTTTTAGAAGTCATACTGAATAAAGTTAAACAAGGAAAGTCCTCTTAATAAGTGAAGCTCGTTCTGGAATATGAGTGTTTCGTTTGTTATAAGGGCCGGAGTAAGGAATTTGTCCCTTTTGTTTTATTTAATAAATTTCCTTTCTAAAAATGGAAGAGGTAGAAATAATTTAGAATAAATCAATCAAAATATCTTATGTTTATTCAAGAAATAACTTCTAAACCTATGGCCATAAACTAACCTAAAAGGCCTAATTTCGTTAGGAACTAATATAAAATAGGGAGCATAGTAATAGGTTTAATCAAAATTAATGGAAATAAAAATAAAAAGAAAGAGTTGTCACTATAGATTTTGCTTATCTTGATGCCTTAATCAATTAATCAAATTATTAGTTTAGCTCAATCATGACAGATTTGGTATATAAAATAAATCAAAACTTAAAATATAGGGTTAATCTATTTTTGGCCCCTGAACTATCACCTGAATCTTACTTTTGTTCCTAAATTTTAAAACATCCTAATTTTGGCACTGGAACTTTTTATTTGTCTGATTTAACCTCTTTTCTTCACCATTCCTTATATAAATAGATGGAATGTTTTTTTATCTTGGTCCTTGAATTATATCCAAACTCTCATTTTGGCCCCTGTAAAACTTCCCTCTTGGCACTTGATGTATCAAAGTGTTTCATTTTACACCCTGTCATCTTTTTTATAATAAAATTATATAAAAAATTATTTAGAAGAGAGTATGAGACACTCAACAATCTTAAAAACAATATTCTTGGTATTTCGTCTTTATTAAATAAATTTCTTATTTTATTAGTTGACAAAAAATGATATCATCTTCTCAACTGTAGAGACAACAAATTACTCCTTTTAATATATTGGAAAACTAAATTAGATATATACATATGTACTGAATATTGGTTTAGATAAGTGCTTATTAGTAATTAGGTAATATATACAATTATACGGAAATGAAAAAAAAAAAAGGAACTTAGGTAATTTAGAAATGTAAATAAAAAAATAGAAAGAAAAATACAAAACTTGAGTTATCTTTTATATATTGTGTTTAAAAACAATTGATTTCAATATTAAGAAAGCAAATGCATCCTATTTAATCAAATTTATTGTGACATTCACCTAATATGATAAATATAAATAAAGATCCAGAAAATTTTTGAAACTATTTCATGACCAAAAGGGAATTATTAAATTTTGTACCAAAGTAAAATTGATTTTAAATTAAAATCTAAAATGAAATAAAAATTTTTATTACCTCTTTTTTTATTTCAAATTGCTTAATTTATCTTTTTTAAAGTCTCATATGAGTGACATATACTCTTTTTCGATTGTTTTTTAACAACAAAGTGACAATGGGGATGAAAATAAGAACTTTAATAGATTGGGTGCTACACAATGAAGACGTTTTAAAGTTGAGGAGCTAAAATCAGATTTCATAATAAATTCAGGGGACAAAATAGAGACTTTCCATCCATATATAACAGAAGAATACAAACGAAAAAAGTTAAATGAGACAAATAAAAAATTTGAGTGTCAAAATTTAGATGTTTTGAAGTTTAGGGTTTAAAATAGAATTTTGTACAATTTTGCGACAAAAAATCGGATTAACCCTAAAATTTATACTTATATATTTGCTTTACTAACCCTGAAATTTATACTTATATATTTGCTTTAGTAACATTGTAATAGGGCATGATGAAAATGGCTAAGAGTTTCACGTTCATGTATAATTTCATCTTCATCTTGATGTTTTTCAACGCCAAATATCATGGAGGTTTGTTTTATCTACATCAATTTAAAATTTCCAATTACAATGTGCGTTTGATAATATGTGCATATGTATAACTTAATTGCATTAATGGGTGCACTGTAAATTATGCATATGGTCTCATTTAATGAGTTTGAGCAAACTTCCACATAGCTCTTATTAATGGAGTTGGAAAGAAGAATCTTATTCGAGTTAGCTAGAGACTTAATATGGAATTGAGTAAATTCTTCACACGAAAAATTAATGCCTAGCGCTATCTTGGTTGTGTTAATAAGCATAATTAAGTCGGTCTCCTTTGGACGTTGGTCTTAATCTATAGTGTGTATATATATATATATATATATTGTTTTGGAGTGTGACAATTTTTTATAATTAGTCATTAGCTAAAAATATTATGTCACAATTAATGTGATAATTATATAATATGGGGATAATTAAGAAAATGTGACGTGTCAAAACTACACTGGACAAGAAAAAGATATTGACATACCAAGATAAATGTCAATTTCTTACTGGAAAATTGTCAAGTTTATGCCACACCATCAAGGAGTTTGAGCCACATTAGCTACTATATTATGTGTCGCGATACTACAGGGCCATATGTTAAGATACTAGTGGACCTCTTCTTTTTAACTACGTGTCATATGACTAAGCTTTGCTCAGATTTGGTAATGACACATTAGTCATTTAGATGTCTAATAGTCGAAGTTTTACACCACTTCAACCGTTCGAAGTTTTGCCTATATATAGATATTAATCTTTTGTAAAAAGAGAGGGGAGAGAGAGAGATGTACACAGCTTTTATCCATTCAAGTAAATACATAGCCCACTTTTCTAAAAGCTATCAAAGCTATCATTATCATTTCATTAAGCTATCATCATTATTTCATTGTTTTCCTCTCTAAAACCGTGCCTTTCAATCTCTCTCTTCTTTAGTCTTTTAGCCAAGTCCTTTGCTTTCTACTTTACTCACTTTTACGTTTTTGTTTCTCAACTAAAAACCAATCAATACAAATATATATACATATTTCTCTCTTTTACGAATTGCTGCTATAATTTTTTATCCATCAACCAGATACATATATATATATATATATTATATACTAATCTATATATAGCTACATATGTGTGCATATATATATATATATATTCTTTTTCTTATCCTAATATATATATATATCTATATTATTATTAGTACTATTATTATTATTATGCAGATTTTGGGAATACTGAGCTATTAACTCCATTATTTTCTATTGCTCCAAATATTTACGGGGTGCTGACTATATATATATTATGCTAATATTTAAATTCTGTATTTTAAATATTCGCAGACCCGTGATTCTGAGTTGTTTAGCAAGCTGAGTTGTAGCGTATACGACCATTGTTTGCAACCGTTCACGTTAAATTCAGTATTTTTATTTTCTTTTATCTTTGACAAAATGGCTGGAATCACTTATGTCAAATATCTAATTTTCTAATTATTTATTTTCAGTATTGTATATTTATATTTCTGACTGAATAGCTAGAATCACCTGTGTTAGAAAAACTAACGATCTTTTTGTTTGTTCTGAACAAATGGCCGGTATCACCTGCGTCAGAAATACTAGCTATCTATCACGTGGTGATGGCCATTAAAACCACCCACACCTGTTTACTTGCCAGTTGAGCTGTCAAAGATGCCAATAATTTTCTAACACGTAAAATTGTATCATTACAATTTTTCCCATCATTTTCTCTATTTTCTACCATTATCTTGCTTATCATTAATTAAGTGTTCTTACACTTAATTAATTTCTCCCTAATCTAATCACAAAAAAAGCACCTCGGAACATTAAAGGCGACTTCACTGGGGAGTAGCCAAGTAAAACCAGATTTCTTCAATATGTCCAAAATCTCTTGAAACTCTGTCCGTTCATTTATCTCTAAAAAAAAAATTTCCATCTCTAGACTCTGCCAAATTCTCTTCCAAAAAAAAAAAGTTTGCTATCAAAATGGCTGAGGAACAGAATTTACCCAGCAATGAAATATCAAGTCAGCAAGAGGAGATACTTGCTCAGATGAAAAGCACGTTAAAAAATTTGATGAAGTCTCAGGAGCTGATGATGCAAAAATTGGCTGAGAGAGAAAAGAAAGATAAACAGAGGACTGTTGCTCCTGTCCCCTCTTGTCAAAACAACAATTCACTGGTGTCAGACAATCAAAATCCTGTCATGCCCTCAACACAGGAAAACCATGCCAATCTCGCAACTCCAGTTGGAACGAGTAATGAAAATTCACATAGTTTCAATACCAAAGAACAACTACAAGATGTGCTCAAAATAGAGGCAGAAAAAGCTAGTAAAATTATAGCAACAGTGGATTTTCAACCTCCTTATCCTGCACATATTCTGTCCAAGCCATATCCGAAGGATTACACTAATCCTCGTTTCAAGAAATTTGATGGAAAAAAAGACAATGCTAAGGAGCACGTCATTGGTTTTCTAGATGATTTTGGAATCTATGCCAGCGACCATGAATTAAGGCTAAGGGAATTTTCAAAATCTCTCACAGACTGGGCATATTCATAGTTTGCCAATTTACCAGTAGGCAGTATCTCCACATGGGATGAATTGGTCGCAACATTCTACACCAAATTATTCATAGCAGAGCTCAAGTTAGATTTGTCTGATCTTTCCAGTATAACACAAAAAGAAAATGAATCGCTCACAACTTACGTGAATAGATTCAAGGAAAAGACTTTGGACTACAAAGAAATCGTCTCAGAGAACGAACTGATTCGGATGTATGTCAAAGGCATGCGAGCTGAATACAAAGTCACATTCAGAATCATGTCATCCCGAATATTGCCGAACTAATATTCAGAGTAAGCAATACCGAAGAAACAATAATGGAATTACACAAATCTTCTGGAAGGTCTGGTGCTGAAAGTTGGGGCAAGCCATTTTTTTCCAAGCGAAAAGGAGATGTCACTTTGGTTGAAAAAGTGCGTCAAGATAAAAGAAATCGACCAACCCCTCTCGAGATACCTCTAACACAAAATCAAATCATTTCACTCGTACGAGCATGGATAGAAGACGGGGTACTACGGCCTCCATCAGTCCAAACTCCGCCTACACCTGTTTTGTCAAATGTGTTCAATTGATGAAATAATATTCTAATTAAGAACAAAGATTTTAGTTATTCAATATTTGTTTTGTCTATTTATGTCAATGTGTACATATAAGTTTTTGTCAAAAATTAATTTTTAGATGACTGTGGGAAGAGAAAAAAAATGAGGTGGCTATGGATCCATCTTTTCACCAATTGTAGGAATAACTAGTCGCATGCATTAAAGGCAACCAACGGGCTTCTTGTCAAAATACACCTTTTCCAAAGTGTGATTTAGGAAATACACACATTTCAATGGTTTTTTGGTGAATACTTTTTCTTTGGTATTAAGTTTATTATAAAATAAAATTGCCCCTAGTACTTATCCCATCAAGAGTCCAGATCTGATTAGATAGTAGGGTCAAGTTACTCGATATTCTGTCTAGTACACAAAACTTTAAAAAAACAAAAATCGGTTGAGTTGTTAGTCTAGCACTTGACACTGTGTTTAGCACTCGCTATTTAAGGGTATATAAGTCTTTTTCACACCTTTATTTTTAAAATGGTGTATTTACTTAATTATTATTTATTAATGAGAGGGGTTGTATTTTCTAAAATTTATTATGGAAAGGGTGTATTTTACCTAATTTCGTTTTTTAAAGGTTCAAAAGAACAACATCAACTGTACCCGTAAATTGATTCTTTTTATCATGTGAATGAAAATTATCGTAGGCGATGTTCAGTACTTGGTTGGCACTTTTATTTCATCGCGCTCTCTCTTGTCACTGACTTGTATGATCATCTGCATTTGATCGACCTGCTTTTAGCTAGAAATCGTTTTTAAGATAACAAATTCTTACAAATAGTTGGTTTGAAATGATCATAGTCTTTGCAGGTATGCTGTTGGATAAATGCTGATGCTCTTATAAGTTGAGATTGGAGTCTACATCGTTATTTCCCGAGTGTGCCAAGATTTTGAAATCAGTTGTGCAAGGCAATCAAGTTGTTAGGCTAAGCAGCAAGAATGCTTTACCAATGCTGCTCTTTTTGTGAATGGCAACATTTTTGTGTATATGTGTAAAGAGACAAAATACTGCTTCTTGGTTATCTTTGTTGGATACATTTCGAAATTTTCCTTTTTTTTACTAATAATTGGCATGATTTTCATTTTAGCAAGGGGAGAACTCATATGGTGAATGCCCGATGTGACAGGCATACATGAAATGTGTTTTTTTTTTTCGGATAATTATATTTTTATATCTTGTATTTTGTCTATCTGTGAGTTTATATATTACATTTTGATTATTATTAACATTAATTTTTATATTTGAAATTTGTAATAAATTTATACTATTTTTAGGTCAAACATCAACTTTAACCATTGAGTTTATCAAAATAGCCTTTTAAACTTTAAGGATATATATTTTAATACTAAATTTAAATTTAAAACTAATTAAATTAATAGCTAAAAGAACATATATTAAAAAAATTTTAAGAAATACAGAAACCTATAAATATTAACTATTATTTCTAAACATATTTATCAATTTTAATCAAGTTTGAAATTTGATATTCTTTTAAAATTCATATTTTAAACTTTAGAAGGTATTTTGATAAATATAATAGTAAAAATTGGTGTTGGACCTAATGAATGTATAAATTTATTACAATTTTTAAATTTGAATGTCAATGTTGATAATAATCAAAACGCTAAGTATAAACTGAATAAACAGTCCAAATGCAAGGTTTAAAAATATAATTAACCCTTTATTTTTAGAGAAATTTAGGTGGATGACCAAAATTTTAAATTTGATTAAGTAGATGTCCACTTTTAAAATTTTATAGCTAAATGTCCAGGTAGATATATTTTTACACTTGGTAGATACACATATCTACCAATTTTAGTTACTGTTCTGAAATGCACTGGGTATATAATTTTTTATACTTGGTATATAAAATTTTACACTTGGTATATATGCATATATACCGGATATTTTGCTATAACTTTTGACAAAGGGACATTTACTGAAATTAGGCCCAAAATTTGGTCATATTTCTATAAGCCCCTTATTTTTACCAGGCGTTTGTGCTTTTCCCTTGAACTTATACCATTTTGAAGTCACTTGCATAATGTTAGGACTAGTCCATTCCATTTAGCATGGGGCTGTTTGAACTTTAAATACGAAATTCTTTTAGTTAATAATTAAATGATCCTATATCCTATTCATTTGAAACCTCGAGAGAAAACTGAGGGAAGCATCAAAAAGTTAATATAAATATTATAAATAACGCAAGAAGTGTACAATGGGGAAAAACCACAAAATCAACTAAAATGCAAACTAAATCTATGAGATCATGCCGAAAACCTTTCATTGGTGTAATGTCTCTAGCTAGAATATGTCACACGTCAAACCTTGATTGGAAAAAGCTGAAAAGGGAAAAAATATAATTAGAGAAGGATGATGTTAGGTGTACCAAGATTATTATCAAATTTTTAATACCAACATATGTGGCATATGGTTCGATACAATTCAATTAGTGAATGTGATTAATTTATTTGTACTAAGTTCTAATAAACAAATTGAGTAATGAGTTATCATTATTCATATGAGTTATCATAATTCAATTTATTTATTAGAACTTAGTACAAATAAATCAATCACATTCGCCAATTGAATTGTACCAAATCACATACCACATGTGTTGGTATTAAATATTTGGTATTTAGGATACTTAGCTTTATTCAATTTAGGAAATGAGAATATGACATATTCCGTGAGAGAGCTAGACAAAATAAACCAAAAGCATAAGCAAACTCTATAGTGTTATTTTTACTATTGTGGTGTGGAACTTATTTATACTTTTTATTTGTAGTATATATATGTATATAAAGAAGCCCACGATGTGTTTTTAAATAAGGATAATGCTAAGTGTACCAAAATTTATACTAAATTTTTAATGCCAACATATGTGGCATTTGAGTTGGCACTATTTAATTGGTGTATTAAAACTTACCATAAATAAGTTAATCATATTCACCAATTGAATATTGACAACTCACATGCCACATGTATTGGTATTAAAAATTTGATAAAAATTTTGGTATACATAGCATTATCCTTTAAATAAACGCAACTATCTACTAAGTCTTAGAATAGGTAAAAAGTTCAAATTAGCCCATATTTTTACGAAAATAATTATACAAATATTTTTAAAAAGTAACCCCTCATTATTAAAAGTTTAATAAACTTTCACCACTAGTGTTAAGTACTCAATATGGTTGTACAAGATAAAATGAAGAAAATTGATAAATATGTTAACAAGATTCATGAAAGTATTAAGTATGTTTAAGAATCTCAAGCAAGACAATAAAAAATTTTAGGATGTGTTAAGTTGGTTTTTATGCGGAGAAAGAAAGATTATTTCAAGATATAATGATAATGTGGAACACGACTTTACTTACACTTGATAGTGCAATATTATATTGTTATACTTTCTAATATTTAGAATTAAGTGATTCTAATTGAAAATCCCATTTAATTAACTAATTAGTGATAATAACGTTCTGAATTAAAATGAAGGATTTTTAAAGAGAAATAAAAGGCATTTTCAAACTCTAGAACTTACCAATAAATCTGAAACAAGATGCTTTTTTTAAACGATCCCCTACGTTCATGTCACATCCTTATTCTTTTATTCAACCTTTTAACTGCGTTAACTATTTTAAACAAAAAGATTGTTATTATCACTAATTATTTAATTCAAGAAATTCTAGAAATATTTTTAACCGGGGACTAAGTGGTCACTAGCTGAATTCTTCAAGACCTTACTGCCACAAACTCTTATTTAAATATTATCCCCACTCGAAAAAAGTTCCTATCGCTCCTCCGTTCTTGGCCATTTTTCGTTTCCTTTTATTTACACGAGCGAGAAATCAAAAAAAATATACATGTAAAAGGAAAATCCGTCATCACATAGCTAGAAACGCACCGTTTCATGTGTAACTAGTTAAAATCGCGCGCTTTTATTTTCGTTGCCGCCCGGTTTCTTTTTTTTTTTTTTGGTAAGCAATTAAGCATTTCTGCCTCTGACTCGGTGCCCTAACTCATCCATTTCCCCCATTTTCTCAGTCTGTTCACATCAAACAGCTTCTTCTCTTTCTCTCTCTCCTTCGCTCGCCATTGACGCCGACCTCTGCCAGCCATTTTCAGCCGTCCTCCTCTTCCTCAAGGTTCCTATTTCGCTCTTCGTTTCCCTTTCTCCCTTTTCCTCGCCAAGTTTTTACTTTACTGTAGTTTCAAATTTTGTCACCATTTTTAGGGCAAGAAAAAGCTTCAAGCAGGTTCATGTTTATGGTCATGATGATTTCAATTTTGAGTTTCTTCACTATTTTTTTGTTAAAACTAAGCTGCTTATTTATAGCTTTGTGTCTTAGAATTGTGTGATTTTTGAGCCCGGTTACTGGCCTTGGCTCGGGTGACTTTGATGAATTTGGTTGGAAATGAGGGATTTAGGGGTTTCTGGGTTGAGAATTTGAGACTTTTATAGTGTAACTACTACTGATAATGTTCTTCTGTGTTTTGTTTCTTTGATTCGGTTTCGCAGAGGTTGGATAGTCTGGCAATTTCAACATGTATATAAAGCAGGTAAGTGTATCTCGTGGCTGGAAGGTTTACCTTCTCTCTCTCTCATCTTTATTTTTTTTATGAGGGTTTCTGAATACTTGTTTTTAAACTTTGGTTTAGGTGATAATTGAAGGATTTAAGAGCTACAGGGAACAAGTTGCTACCGATCCTTTTAGTCCAAAAGTCAATTGTGTTGGTAATGTTGTTTCCACTTCCAACGTACTCGTGCTTTTTGGTTTTTTTTTTTTTTTCTTCTGTTCTCTAAATGAAATCCATGTACATTTGACTTGTTCTCAGTATATCTTGGTTCTAAAAATGTAATCAACATTTAGTTTCTATGCATTTTAATCGAGATATGGCCTAAACAGCATTACAAGTCCAGTTGCAACTTTGAGTCCTTTAGTTAAAAAAGGCAACATTTGCCATCATGTAATTTATGAATCTTGTTGGACTCAAAAGTGATAAATAGAATTTTTTTTTGTGAAGATAGTCTGTCTACAAGGACTTACTACGAAAAGCTTGGGATAATGCCTTTTTTTATTTTTATTTTTATTTTTATTTTTGAAATTTTCTGACGTCAGATCTTAAATTCTGTGAGGTTTTGAAAAAACCCTGAACCACTAGTTGAGCATACCTGTAGCTTTCGCTGAGATGGTCCGAGATTCATTTTTCAGGTCCCCTACTGACTTGAAAAACCATGAGTTTAATGCTACCAAAGATTACGTGATTCCCATATCAAGTTTTGAAGGTTTCGGGCATGTATTTTAAAAAAACATTGTTTGAGATTATGATTATTGGTTAAAATTACTCATTAATTAATTTGTTATGATGTATAGCTACGTATTCTATTTATCTATAAAGCAAGAATTGACAGTAATACTTTACATGTCTACATGCTTGCAACTGTTTTTTTCCATAGATTTTAGTGGTATTGTCAGTATGTAATCTTTGTATTCTGTATCTCCTGCTTTATGTTGTGTGGTAGGATTCGTTGTCGTTGTTGCGTTATTTATTTATTTTTTCGCTTTTCATTTGATTTTGGAGAATGCATTATTTTTCTTGTTGTTGTACCTTTTTTTTTTCAATAGAATATGTTTGTTATTTACAAAAAATAAGTGTCATTGTCTGGAAGAAGGTATCAAACATATTCAGAGCACAATTGCTTGATTTTTGGAAGGACCTATATGCAACTTGAAATAGAATTATATATGTACTATTTATGGAGGACCATTCCTGTTTTTGTGTCTGCATCTTTAACCTCATGCAGTATGGTTATAATTTTAAATTTTGTGAATCATTCTCTTATATTTTATACTGAATCATTGACTCTTATATTTTATACAGTGTTTAACTATTTACATTTCAGTTTTGATTACTATTAAGTTCTCTATTTCCTTCATTTTTTATTTTTCTTAATTGTGTTATTTTCTTTTGCTCCCTTTGTAACGGGACAATTTCCAATATTATTTCTATGTTCATTTAAACAATTTAATTTACAGTTGGTGCTAATGGCTCTGGCAAGACGAACTTTTTCCATGGTATGAACAAGAACCAGATCTTACTGTTACCTTTATTTTTGGGATATTGTTTCTTGAATAAGTTGACATTATCTTTTTCTAATCTGTTCGAGTTTTCAAATATATTTTTTGTAGCAATTCGTTTTGTACTGAGTGACCTCTACCAGAACCTCCGCAGTGAAGATAGAGTTGCACTACTCCATGTATGGTTGATTATTGTTATTGGTGTTATTAGTTTAGTTTCTTGGCTTATGTTTTCCATGCCTTATGCTGTGAGTATTCCTAAAATTTAACATCTCTGCATGTATTATTGGACAGGAAGGTGCAGGGCACCAAGTTGCGACTGCATTTGTTGAGATCTTGTTCGATAATTCTGACAATCGTATACCGGTACTTTTTTAATCTTATACTTCTCCTGTTTTCAAAAGGGGAATGGTGGAGGGGAGAGAGGATGGACATAATAAACATGAGAATAATGCTAGTGTCAAATGTCACTAAATAATGCTAGTGTCAAATGCATCTTACGAATCACACCAGCCATTAGGGTGGTCCCTACAATGGATGGCGAGAATCTGTCAGATGCATCTAATGCTAGTACTTCTCGTTTATTTCTTATCTCTTTTAAATTGGAAATATATCTTAGGTATTTGCTCCAGTATATGTGTATATATGAATGTAAATTTGCCTGTTACATTATTTTACATTATTTCCTGCTTGTGCACAAGAAATTTTATGAATATAGATGCTTCCTTTGAGTGATCGCTAACTGTAATCCATAATTAATGCAATTTATGCCTATTATATTGCATCTTTTATGTTGCAGGTTGATAAGGAGGAAGTGCACTT
This sequence comes from Trema orientale, assembly GCA_002914845.1. NCBI lineage: Eukaryota > Viridiplantae > Streptophyta > Magnoliopsida > Rosales > Cannabaceae > Trema > Trema orientale. Next base: position 911,454 of record JXTC01000008.1, read on the forward strand.
GCGCAGAACAATTAATCAAAAGAAGGATGAATATTTCTTGGACGGAAAGCACATTACGTAAGTTATTTACATCTAACAGTTTGGTGTGCTCACTACATGCTTTTTGGCATTTCCTTTAAATAACAATGCAAAATAACACTCAGGAAAACTGAAGTTATGAATTTACTGGAAAGTGCTGGGTTTTCTCGTTCCAATCCTTACTATGTTGTGCAGCAAGGAAAGGTATTGCTCTTCTACTAGTTTGAACTGCACTATTATTATTTTTAGTCCACTTTGAATTCACATGGAAGGGTTTTTTGTCCCTTTTACAGATAGCATCGTTAACATTAATGAAAGACTCTGAGAGGCTGGATTTACTGAAAGAAATTGGTGGCACTCGTGTGTATGAGGAAAGACGTCGAGAAAGTCTGAAAATTATGCAGGAAACTGGCAAGTCATTGTTAAGTTAGTTGTTTTGGTGCATTCTTTATGTTTTCTTCTTACCAAATGGTAGATAGAAAAAAAAAAAAATATATATATATATAAGCATATCCACTCTTACGTTCGTTCTGTTAAATAGGCAATAAAAGAAAGCAGATAATTCAAGTTGTTCAGTACTTGGATGAGAGATTAAAGGAATTGGATGAGGAGAAAGAGGAATTAAGGAAATATCAGCAACTTGACAAGCAGCGTAAATCTCTGGAATACACCATTTATGACAAGGAACTTCATGATGCTCGACAGAAGTTGGCGGAGGTGAGATGCTTACATAAATTTGTGTATAGGTTGCTCTTTTTCCTTTGAAGGTATAAAGGATGTTCATTTCTCTTCTGTTTTCCTGAAAATGTTTGTAATTGTCTGTTTGTTCACCTTTTGTTTGGTCAAAAGTAAAATCATGCTTGTTCTAGCAAAATAATTTTGACTAGAATATGCTAGTTTAAGAACAGATGTCTGCAACGCATTTGACTTTCCTCATTAAGAGTCTGTGTTTTTATAAAGCATGTGATGTAAGTTTGATATATTATTTTACCCTTGCATATATATATATATAGTTTCCAGTAAGTTCTTATTGTATAGGTGAAGAATGTATCTCCACAACCTTCAATTCTCACATGTGCCCTTGACGTATTTAAATAAAACGGAGAAAGTTGATCCCTTGTCGCAGACTCTCGAAGCCCCAAGCTTCCTTTGTATCCGTCTGTTGATCTCAATATGGACTAAGAGACATATTTAGAGCACTTATCCATTTTATCCACCTCTTACCAAACCCTAGGGGCCTTACCTCACATTTGTAGGCCCAAGTCAAAATACTCCAATATGCATGACGATGAGCTTTTTTGAGCTCTATACTGAAACTAAGTTATCCCTTGCCAGTATGATCCTCACTACGCATTTCTTGTGATGATTTTGCATCTGATAATGATGATAACGAATGAAATTAATATGGAAACAAATAATTATCTTCCTTTGTTGATTACGATTAAAGAAAAAGTGGGCAGCCACTAAAAATGGCTCATCTATGTAACTATTGTGAAGTATGTGAAGTATCTGAAATACTTGTTTAGTTGTTTTGATTAGTTAATTTATGTGGAAGAACTATGCACTGCCGCTTTTTGATTTAATTTGTCTCATTCAGTTTTTACCTACCTACACAAACAAGTATTCTACAATAAAAGTATCAAATGATGTATTTGTTTTTGTTTTTTTGTGTTTGACTATCTGAAGGAATCAAATTTCATGAGGTTTAAAGTCACTGTAGCATGCCACAGTTCCTACCTTTCCTTTGGAAATATTGAGTGGAATATTTGCGTTAAATATTTGGCACGTAGGTTGGAGACTTGGCTTGAAATATTAAGATGTATCACATACTAGACTTGTTGGACAGTGTTTGAGTTTCAATTAATTAGGAATAATCTATATAACTGAAAAAACGCCGTTATTCAGGGAGTAGTTTAGCTCTCATCGGAATGGTAAAAAGTATTCTGATTTTTGTCTTATTTCAGTGTGGTCTTTGCTGATTTAAATTTTTTAATTCCCCATTATGGGTGAACAAATGAAAAGAGTTGAGAGACCCAATGCGCGGTAGGTCGAGCTGTCAGTCCATGGTTCTCTCCGATGAGGTTTGGGTTTGGGTTCTATTCCTCATAGGGAACTACCTGGCAATTTGCTAGAGTTTCCTGCCTCCTAAATATTGTATGGTTTGCAGGAGACGGGTATAAAAAAAAATGAAAGAAGTGATTTTAGGGATTGTTTGCCTTTTAATATCTGTTTCTTATGAAAAATAAATGTTTGTTTTCACCTTCATTCTACTTAATTTTCAACCATATTGTGTCTGCTTAGAAATGAAATGACTAGCATGGTTTGACACTGAGCGTTTTAAGCTCACCTAGATCGGCTACCTCGTAGAATTTTCAATTCTACTCTTTGTTTCATAATTTCAATACCTCACTCTACTCTCCGTGTTGGTTAATGTGTCTACTGTAATTCCATTGGTCTGAAATGTAATCTGTAGTAATATGTCCATGTATGGGGCAATGGCTTGGCATCTAAAGCTGTCTGAATTAACTTAATTCAGGTAGAAGAGGCACGAACCAAGGTTTCTGAAACATCAACAAAGATGTATAATAGTGTGCTGGATGCCCATGAAAAATCAAAAGACTTGGACAAGACAATGAAAGATTTAACAAAAGAAGTAAATGCTTTAAGCAAAGAGAAAGAAGCAGCTGAAACCCAAAGAACTGAGGCAATAAAAAAGCAGACAGAGCTTGAGCTTGATGTCAAAGATCTTGAGGAGAAAATGTCTGGAAATACTCGAGCCAAAGTATGCTTTTGATCATATCCAGCATGGTTTAGTTTTCGTTTGTTTTCCTTTTCCTTTAATATTCTGGATAAGGTCTTGGTAATGATAGACCAGTGATGTTGCTAGTATCTATTCATATACTTTCCGTTCAGGAAGATGCAGTGAGGCAACTTCAGATTCTGCAAAATGAAATTCAGGACTCGATGAATGAGCTTGAAGAAATAAACCCTTTGTACGAAAATCAAGTCATCAATGAAAAGGAGATAACAAAAGGGTATGTGATGCAGATTAGGATATAGATTAATGAGGATTTATTATTAATTTATTATTTTGTTTGTTAGGATAACTAGGTTTATCTCATCCTGAATTATTAGAGTTTTAGTACGTTTTAAATTCCTGAAATTTGTTCCCTAATTGATTTAGGAGTTGCTATTTGCCTATCTATAAATAAATCTTACTGTGTTTGCTATGAAATATAATCAAAGAATTCAGGTTTTCTCTTAAATTTCTCTTTTCTCTAAAATTCTGTCTTTTTTCTATCTCTCTCTAGATTCCTCTATTTCTCTCTCCTCTGTCCTCCTTTGGTTCTACATCAGTATGTTTGTGACAACGACATAACATACTTAAAAAGTTTTAATGCGTTTTCAACATAATTTTTTTCGACTTTTGAAAGTTCTGCTGCTCCCATCACGGAAATGTACACGTTTTCTTGAAATTACTTAGCAAGCCACCCAATTTTCTGTACCAGTGCAGCTTGATGTACATAAATCAAATTTTTGTGTAGTCTAGTCCCTCATTTTTGGGTAAATCTGTTGTTTGTTGTACCAGAATTCATTGTCTGCTGCCCTTACGTCCAGCCTCCTGTCTTTGGGTTACGCTGAGTGCATTTTGTAATTTTGTTGAGGTGTTCAGTTAATATCTCGTAAACTGGTAGCCTGGGTTCAGCTTTCATGGAACATTCATTTACAGTATTTTTTACCCTTTATTTTCTGACAATTAGTTTCTAGTTATTCCTTTCCAGTTTTTACTTCCTTTTACATGGAAAATTTGTCTCATAGTGTTTGGTAGCATTTGTGTACTAAATGCATATGGCAGCGTATATCTGAAGTTTGTTTTGCCCTTAGAAGTAGGCCTTTTGCTAATACCTTGTTGTCATGATTGGTTCTGATGCCATGTAGAATAATGGAGCGTGAGAAGCAACTTAGCATTCTTTATCAAAAGCAAGGTCGTGCTACCCAATTCTCTAGTAAAGCTGCTCGTGACAAATGGCTGCAGAAGGAAATTAAGGATCTTAATGTTGTTCTTACTTCAAACTTGGATCAAGTAAGTATTCTCATTGATTTGTTCTACAAGTGAATCATATCATCTTTTTGGATCTTGTTTCTTGAAGGAAATTCAATCTGTAGGTCAAAATACAAACTGAGACCTTGTTTCTCTCGGACGAGAGAGGGAACTTAATATCTTTTGAAGTTTCGGTTATATTGTTGATGATGTGGTTGACATTTCAGCAATTTCCGTGTTACCCATTTCTGAGTTCCTTATGGAGTTTCGTGCTGACCAATTTGCTTGTGTTAGCTCCTATATTTTAGCGAGAATTGATTACGGCCATAACATGTTTGGAATGGGTAAACAATAAACATTTATTAGAGATAAAATGGAAGAAACAAGAGGAGAGGAGTGATGAGTGGCCTAGAGAGGTGTATGCTCTGGATTGTTGTGGGCAGAAAGCAATAAGATAGATTAGAGAGAGTGAGAGAGAGAAGCTAGGGAAGAGTTGTGATTATGAGAGAGGAGTGAGATAGAAAAGAATGTGGAGAAGAAAATATTAGGTAAAGTGGATAATGAAAAACTGTACAAAGTGGATAAGCTATCCACAGGAAACAGAGATTACAACATAGGACTCCAATCCCTAACCATAACTGAGAAGGGAAGACTATTGAAATCTTTTACATCATGTAACTAAATAGCTACCCAGTATCTAACTCTTTCCCACAGCAAATCCGCACATTCTTCACTCCCCTCAAAAATTCTCTTGTTTCTTTCCAACCAAATGGCCCAAAAACCCACTAGAGCAGCCACCTCCCAAAGGATTTTAGCTCTCTTGTTTACATGGAAACCATGCCCAAGTTGAAGTAAGTCTAGTCAGGACCTAGGAATTACCCAGCTCCTTCCTGAAGGATGCTTCTAAATCTTATAAATAGATATGTTGTAGTTATTGTTAATAATTTTATGTTAATTGGCGACACCTAATACATGGATGATCACCAGCTATTTTTTATGCTCTCGTGGAATAGATTCAGTGCTATTCTAGGCTTCTGCCTAATGGCAATTTAGGTATACATTTTTTTTCTTTTTTGCTGGAACTGAAGAAATGTAGTCTCAGGTTGTCTAGAATTTTCAGTTTTGGGTGGTTTTTAGAGGACCTCTTGTTCTCTGTGATTTTATTCTTTAGTAAAAGTTCTGTTTCTTATGTTTTTTAAAAAAAAAAAGAAAAGAAAAACCAACATTGAAACCAAGAAAAGTAAATCAGTTGTTAAGTTTTACATTTATGCACATTATTAGATCTTAAAGGTTAACTATCTTTTTTCTTTAATGAGCAACGGAAAATTTTGAAAACATTCAGGAAGACTGAAATACAAACCAGGAAGGAAGGGGGACTGGAGGTTCTCTTCCCAACAAAGCACGGAAAGATAAGATGATAGTTTCCTTGATATAGATTGGAAGAAAAGGAAAATTCCTAAACTCCTTAGGTGTTAGCCCCAGTGGGGTGACCAAAACTGCACTGCCCCAGAGAAATAAATATCTTGGGTATAAACTTGAAATTACGGGCATTTTGCTTCAGGTATAGTATCCATAAAAGGTAGAAAACAGAGCACCTCCGGAGAACCACACCTGGACTCCTCTAAATGCTAGAAAATTCTTCACTAAAGATAAGAACATCTAGGAGGAGATTCCAAAAAGATCCTGATGTAGGATAAGATGAGAATTTAGAAAGAGAATAGGTAGAAGAGCAAGGGGTGATAGAATTTAGGCAGAAACAGATGAATGGGTAGAAGAGCAATAGAAAATTAAGACAAAAACTCAGAGAGAGAGATCCATAGGAGGAGAAAACCCAATAATCATTTATTAATTCATCATAATCTAAAAAGCAATTACATAGCTAAGCCTATTTATAGATAGGCAATTGGACACAACTAGGAAAGTAGACAAATTCTAGAAACTAATAGAAACAGGAAACATAAATCTAGTTACCCAAAATTAAATAATACCTAATAATAAATCTAAATAATAATAATAATATAATTTCCTTATATAATGTATTCCATGTCTACATCA
>JXTC01000008.1:917770-1022276 GCA_002914845.1 Trema orientale
AATTGGACACAACTAGGAAAGTAGACAAATTCTAGAAACTAATAGAAACAGGAAACATAAATCTAGTTACCCAAAATTAAATAATACCTAATAATAAATCTAAATAATAATAATAATATAATTTCCTTATATAATGTATTCCATGTCTACATCAGATCCTAGCCATCTTCCCAATCAAGACCTTGTGGTTGAGCAAAGTGAAAATGCAAGAACTAGTGGTCTGCAGATTCAGACTGCTTTTACATAAACCACACTAATTGCAAGAAGGCAAAGCAAGAGAATTTCCAGAAAATACCTTCTTGTGCCTCTTTATACTTCATTTCTTGTTTTAATGCAATCTCTTCCACTCTCTCTCTAATTTTATTTTGTTTTATTTTTTGTTTTCTTTGTTGTATAATATACTTTACTTTTGTATGTTCCAGGAGAAAAAACTTGAGGATGAGATTCATCGCCTTAACTCCGAGTTGAGAGAGCAGGATGTCTACATTGAGAGTCGCAAAACTGAAATTGCTAATTTGGAATCCCTTATTTCTGAGTCCCGTGAAGGTTTTAATTATCAAAGATCACAGAGAGACAAATTGCAAGATGAGCGGAAGTATGAATTCTTTTTCTATTATATTATGTGGGTGTTTGTTATGGATATTCCAATTGTACTAAGATGTTTTTCTGCATAGGTCCTTGTGGGGAAAAGAAACTGAACTTTCTGCTGAAATTGATAAGCTGAGAACGGAAGTTGAGAAGGCAGAAAAGAGCCTCGATCATGCAACTCCTGGTGTAAGTATCTTTTGTAGCTTGTGATCTGCTGTTCGGTGGTTTCAAAGGGTTTGACATTAGGATTACATAGCTTCCTTTTAGGAAATTGGGAACCATTTATAGAATTCTCCCGCAATATTATAGTGAAGATTATTTCTCCCTCTTTTAATAGTATTTCCTCCTTTTTAGGAGGCGCATTCATTAAAAGGAATATAGTAAAGAGTCGAGGTTAATGAAAGTTGTCTTAATTGATAGCTCCAAGTAGAATAAAAAAGTGCATTTACTCAGGAGCGCGATGAGTACTTTGATATACTACTCAGTACTTGGGACATGAACATGATTTGATGTCCCCTTTGAGTGATATGTAGATTCTCCTCTAATTTTTTCTTTCCTATTTTAACAATCTATTGGCTTTTGAATAACTTTGTTTTTGTATTTAAAATTGAAATTAGTACGATATCAATTATTTTTTTTCCTATTTCAAATTTTTGTCAATTTTGTACCTGCATTCCTCTTAGTGACAATTACATAAAACAAAATGCGTGAGATATTTATTGTTGAAGCGCATTCTCACACAATGATAAATACCATACAAAACTTAAGAGAAAAATAAGAGAACAGAAGAAATGAGACATGGTTTGGTCAATTAGCTTACTGTCTATGGGGCGTAGAAAGTGTTTCTCTCTACTTCAATTAAAGGTGCAATACAAGTGATTGTTACTCTCTCACATTCAAGTCTATCAAGCCCAATTTCCCAAACCACTCCCCAATCTCCGAAAGGTACCTTCAAAGCTCACATTCATGTTAGGATATTCACACACAGAGACACGCGCTAATGTATAGGTGCAGGAATTAGAATTTCACTGAACTTCTAAAACTCTTATCTGCGTTAGTAGTATGTATCTTTTAGAACAATCGATATATATCCTTAAAGAACGAGAATTCACATGACTGCATGAGTATAAGACTTGGACCCCTAGGACTAATAGAATTACATGCACAACTAGAATCCTAGTCCTATATGTTTATATGTTTATTCTTTTTCAATTCGTCCCAATATATTTTTGTATGGTGTCTTAGACGGATGCTTTTATACTGTTTTCACGTATTCTAGTCAATATATATGTATATATATAATATTGCCATTTTCTTGTGCTCTTTCTTTGGAGACCTTTTAGCTGATGGTTAGATCATGGCATCCTATACTGGGTTGCAATCTTTTTTTTTTCTTGTTCAATTATATTTTAGTTTCTAATTTTTTCTTTTGTAATACTTTCAGGAAGTCAGAAGAGGGCTAAATTCTGTCAGAAGGATCTGCAGAGAATATAAAATATCTGGGGTATTTGGTCCAATTATTGAGCTCCTTGATTGCGATGAAAGATTTTTCACTGCTGTTGAAGTTACTGCTGGAAACAGGTTTGTGACAATTCTTCAAAAGGTTTGTGATGCATTTGATTGCAAACATTTGCTCAAGAAGTCAGACTCAACAGTGTTATAACCTTTTTCTTCGTGCATTTCGGACTAGAGATTATATTTTTCCTTTTTGGTGACTTTTATTGTTTTTTTGAACAGCTTATTTCATGTTGTGGTTGAAAATGATGATATATCAACCCAGATAATTAAGCACCTTAATTCATTAAAAGGTGGACGGGTTACTTTCATCCCACTGAACAGGGTTAAAGCACCACGCATTACTTATCCGCAGAGTTCTGATGTGATACCACTGTTAAAGAAGTTAAAATTTTCTCCAAATTATACTGCAGCATTTGCGCAGGTTAGCTTCTAACTGAACTCTGTTTATGTGTAACAGTAGAATCAGAGAAATCAGTGATTAATGTTGGGTATATCGTTTCTGGTATTGATATAGAAATTCGCCTCCAGAGTTGTTGGAAATTATGCTATTAAAGTTCTTTGTTTTTGTTTTTGATTTCTTCTGATAAGATAGAGGGACTCATATTATTGATATGAACATTATGCTTTTAAATTGTTTTGGTCAGAGATCATTTGTTTTTCCACTGCCTTGTTGCTTTGTGTTATTAATTCCATCAGTTAGGATTATTGGGTTTGCCTGGGTGATTCCCTGGCTGTGTGCCTCTTTAATACTGGAGAAATTCCCAGCTTTTAATGGATGTGCTGAAGCGAAGGTGCCCTGAATTTTTTTTATTTTCAAATATTCTTGGGAGGTGGGGGAGGTAGTAGTGATGGGTTGGTGGCTTGGGATCCTATTTGTCAGCCTAGAGAGAAAGTTGGTTTGGGTATCGGCATTTTGGTTGCAAGGAATAAATCTTTTTTGTTTAAATGGTTGTGGTTCTTGTGGAAGTTTCCAAAGGAGAGGAATTCTTTATGGCATAGAATCATTAACAGGAAGCATGGGTTACAAAAAACAATTGGACTCAGGAGTGCCAGGGGGAGTGACTTGTAGGAGTTCCTCATAGTATATTTCTTCTCTTTATGGTGGCTATTTTAACCATGTGAATTGAAATTGGGGGAGGTTCATGGGTGCAATTCTAGGAAGGTGTGCAATTCTAGGAAGGTGTGTTTAACACTAAAAATTCCTTTGATTTCTGAGTCCCTGAAAGTGTTAATAGGTTGCGAGGGGCCTTTTCCTTGACATTGAGGTTAATGGGTTGCAATTTGTAGAGTTTTGGTTCTTTTTCTGGCAGGTCTGTCTTTAATTTTCTTGAAATCCTTCCTCTCTCTCGTTTCATCCATATATGTTTATTTGGAAGGTCCATGTTTCTCCAAAAGTTCAGGTGTGTAGTTGCTTACTTCTGGAGTTCAGTACTCATGATTTGGTGCAGAAGGGTTGATTGTCAGCATGCACTTTAGATACCTAGAATGTGTTTCTTTGTTTCCTTTTGTTGAATTTGTGTTGTGTTATTATAACAGATAAAGGTTTCAATTCTTTGTTAGAGTATTTCGCTTAAGGAGTACAAATGTATTCTAAATTACTGGGTTTGAAAAGGCTGTGTCTGACGTTGGATTTAAACTCTTGATAATGTCATCATGTATATTTCAGTTCTGACAATTGACCCTTTCCATTCCATAAATATATATATATATATATATTTTCTCTTCACAGGTATTTGCAAGAACAGTGATATGTCGAGATCTGGATGTGGCCACAAGGGTTGCTCGTAATGATGGTCTAGACTGCATAACTTTGGAAGGTGTGTGAATATTCTGATTATTATTATTTGCATGACTGTTGTGGTCCATGTTTGATGGCTTCAAAGGCTAATGACTTATCCTTTAATAGGTGATCAAGTGAGCAAGAAAGGTGGTATGACTGGTGGATTTTATGATCATAGACGATCGAAGTTGAAATTTATGAATATCATCATGCAGAACACGAAATCTATAAACACTAAGGAAGAAGAACTCGAAAAAGTTAGATTCAAGCTTCAAGATATCCTTTTGGCTACCTATTTTCAAAAGTGATTCTTTTAAGTTAGATTCCATTAATTTGTTATTTATTTATGAAGAATTATTTTGAGGACTTGCTGCATGTGATGTTAATCAATTCTTGTTCGTCTTTTTTGTGGGTTTTTAAGTTCCGATTTCTATGAAGTTGCAGGAATGAGGTAAAGGATGGAGAGAAAGGGAAATATGCTCCACATGTTCTGTCATTGTGAAGTTTTTAAATTCGGTTTTATACATGGACAATTCAGGTTCTAGTTTTAATCAGTTACGAGGGTAAATTTATTTGGTTTTTCTTAGAAGGTGTAGTGGACTGGTCTTCTGCTTTTCATATTGGCCACCTTAGGACAACGAAATATACATGCGGCTGCAACAGACTTCATCTGTCTCCCAAGTCCCACAGATATGAAGTTTTAAAAGGCTTGTTCTATGGCCGTTGTAGGGAGATCATTTTATTGTCCTACATTTTTTTTTTAGTCCCTATGACCTTCCCTCATCCCTTTTCATTTGGAAAGAAGCACATTTGTGGTGTCATTTAGTGGAATATTTTCTCCTATTTGGTTAAATGGCCATGGTCTGTGCAGGATAGGGGGGAGAAAAAGAAAAAAGAGAGCTAAAACAGCACAAAAGACTAAGAGAACTGCTCTATAGTGATTGATGATTGGTGATACCACAATGCTTTTGTGGGGATTTTTCCCTTTTTGTAGAACTCGTCTTTAATTATGCCAATATCAAAGTTTTAGAATGCATTTTTTTTAAGCTGAGTAATGCAGTTCATGCAAAGACAATCTGGAGTTATGTGCTGTTAGCTGAGATATTTGGCAATGCTTTTGAGGATTAGAACCTTTTTTTTTTTTGATAAATTATACTCGGTCTCTTTGCGGAGTTCACCCATAAAAAGTTTTGGAATATTGTAATATCCTTGTTCTTGTTGGAATGGATTGCTCTTTTATAGTCCATTCAATTATTCTAAGTCTAAGATGATGCCCCTCTTGATTTTTGTGGAAGAAATTTAAAAGAAGACCATAATAACGACATCAATTTCTGTTGTTGGTGCTCTTAATTATCCTAAATGGTTTTCCGTGTACTATGGTTTTGTTTTCCTAAATTTTCTTACAGATAGACCAGAAAATTACAGAACTTGTAACTGAGCAGCAGAAAACTGATGCAAAGCGGACACATGATAAGTCCGAATTAGAACAACTTAAGCAGGACATTGCAAATGCTAATAAGCAGAAAAAATTGGTCTCCAGAGCTCTGGAAAATAAGGTATTTTTGGCCTCCACTAATTTTTATGTGCTTCACATGGAGGATCCTTTTGTTATCCGCCTGATCGTGTAAAGTTCTGTCTTTCCCATTCCTCCTTGTTTGCAGGAGAAATCACTTGCGGATGTACGGACTCAAATTGATCAGCTTAGAGCCAGTATGGCCATGAAAGAGGCTGAGATGGGTACAGAGCTCATTGACCACTTAACCCCAGAGGAAAGGGTTCTTCTTTCCAGATTGAACCCTGAAATAACAGATCTCAAAGAAAAGCTCATTACATGCAAGACAGACCGCATTGAGGTTAGTAAAAGTGAATCTTGTCAGTGGTTATGTAGATTTTCCAACGTCCATATGACCTCTTATGTGCATATGTTGGCAACTGATAGACTGAAACCAGAAAATCTGAGCTTGAGACTAATTTAACAACCAACCTCAAGAGGCGGAAGCAAGAATTGGAGGCCATAATATCGTCCGCGGAAACAGACAATTTGAATGGCGATGTTGAAATTAAGAGGCAAGAACTTTATGATGCTAAATTATTGGTAGAGGATGCAACAGAGCAACTTAAAAGTGAGGGCCATGATATGCTTTCTCCATGATTTCCAGCAGTAAAGTTTTTATCTTTGCTTCTGTTCTTGACTGACTCTGTGCTTCTCAGGAGTATCTGAAAGTATAGATGACAGGACAAAGCAACTTAGGAAGATTAAAGACGAGAAGACCAAGTTAAAGGTAATTTTATTGTGTGGTTGGAGTGTCGGCCCTATGTTTGTTGTTGATGCTTAAATGATCACTTGTGAATGCAGAACTTGGAAGACAACTACGAGAGGACACTTCAGGATGAAGCCAAAGAGTTGGAACAACTATTAAGTAAAAGAAATGTGTTTCTTGCTAAACAAGAAGAGTTCTCAAGAAAAATCAGGGAATTGGGTCCATTGTCATCGGATGCATTTGAAACGTATTACTTCTTGACCCTTGATATGGCTGTTAAAATCTTCTCTCTTTTTTCCTTCCTTTAGAACTATTGAATCTCATCTAATGCTCTATGTCTGGATAATGTACTTTTGTTACATTAGTTCAAAGTTCAATCATAACCAGGGAAAAAACAATTAGATACTAGAATTAAACTCCGAAGCATGTACCACGTAGTCAAATCACATACCCCAGGATGTCTCGAAAATTTGCAGTTCATATTATTTTTTTCCTTAAAATCTTTTGAATCCCCTTTTTTGCTGGAAGAAACATTAGAATCTCTTTCTTCTAATTGAAAGATCGAAAAAAAAATTTAGAGTTAAGGAAAAATGCAGAAAAATATTTTGAATCCCCTTGTAATTGATTAATGTAGATATACTTTCTGTTCACACTTGTTTATATTATGAATAATAGTTCCTTCTCCTATTAATAAAAAATATTTTGCTGACAATCTAATGGTGTTCTCTCTTCTATTGGAAATGCTAGGTATAAACGGAGGAACATCAAAGAATTGAATAAAATGTTGCATAGGTGCGTTGAACAACTGCAGCAATTCAGCCATGTCAACAAGAAAGCACTCGATCAGTATGTAAATTTCACAGAGCAACGAGAAGAACTCCAGAAAAGGCAAGCTGAACTGGAGGCAGGTGATGAGGTATTACACTAGTACTTCACTGATGTGTCTTCTAAAAGGATGCTTTTTGTTTTATATCTGTTATGGTATATTTCATGCTTGAAGTATATAGGTAGCTTGAAAATTATATATCTTAAATTCTGCAGAAAATTAGAGAGCTTATATCTGTTCTAGATCAGAGGAAGGATGAGTCAATAGAACGTACTTTCAAAGGTGTTGCCAGGCACTTTCGAGAAGTTTTCTCTGAACTGGTACAAGGTGGGCATGGTCACCTGGTCATGATGAAGAAAAAGGTGCGTCGTTATAATGCAGCTTAACCATTCCTCTTTATCTTTAGTACAGTGTGTATTGACTTTGCTGGATAAAATTTTTGCTTGGTAGCCTAATGCAAAGAAAGAGTATTATTATAATCTGTTGAAATGGACTTTGTAGTCTTTGTACTTGTGTGGATAATTTGTTACTTTTCCTCTGTAATTGTGCACCTTTACCATTTGTCCCTGGATTTGATGTTTTTTATGTACTAGGCATTATTCGAGTGCAATCATGTTTTATCAATATCATATTGATATAAATCTAGTTGACTTATTTATTATTTATATGGCTTAGCATATGCTTCTGTTGGTAGAATGATGTTCTTGTGTCTAGTTAGCATCTATTTTGTTGCTTCGTGTCTAGCAATACATGTTAAGAAGATTGGTCCAATATGTTTTATGGCTATTGGTTTATATTCACAGGACGGTGACCAGGGTGATGATGACGACGACGGAGATGGACCTCGTGAAGCAGATTTGGAGGGTAGGGTTGAGAAATACATTGGTGTTAAAGTGAAGGCATGTATTATCCAGACCTAAGCATTTATTTCTTCTACTGAGAGAAAGAAAACAATTGTATTTGGTTCATTTTTCTTGATCTTATGTGGCAAGCAGAGTTCGGGAATCTATTCATTGATTGATCTGGCATTCATTTTTGGTGTTAGGTTTCTTTTACTGGGCAAGGGGAGACTCAGTCTATGAAGCAACTATCTGGGGGTCAGAAAACTGTCGTTGCACTTACGCTTATCTTTGCCATTCAGCGATGTGATCCAGCTCCATTCTATCTTTTTGATGAGATAGATGCAGCATTGGATCCTCAATACAGGACTGCTGTTGGAAGTATCCTATTTCATCGTACTCGTTTCATTTGTTCCCCTCTCCCCCCCTAGGAGCTAAACTATATTCTTCCCGATTTCTCGTACTTGCACTTTGGGATGTGTTAATATTTAAGATCTAACTGGTGACTTCATATATGGTTACACTGCATCTGCTTTATTCTTTCTTTTTTTCCCTTATGCAATGCATAGGGCTCTATGAATTCCTTACTACTTACTTTGTAGATATGATTCGTCGCCTGGCGGACATGGCAAGTACTCAATTTATAACCACGACGTTCCGGCCGGAGCTTGTTAAAGTTTCGGACAAGATCTATGGGGTTACACATAAAAACAGGGTGAGCCGTGTCAATGTTGTCTCCAAAGAAGGTGCACTAGACTTTATTGAGCATGACCAGTCTCACAATGCTGACTAAGGTAAGAGGAAAAAAACATAAAAAGAAAAAGAAAAAAAGGGACATATTTCATCTAATTGTTCGTGCAGAGCAGTTTGGTTAGTTCTCAAGAAGGATAAGTGCTCCCCATATTTGGACCCTGTATATTTCTCTTTGCCGTATTATGTACACACTGACAGACTGAAGCACTCGGATTCTCGGCTAAATAGGTTAGCTGTTGTAGCCACAAGACGATAAATGATGCTAAGCAACTCGAAGTATGTACTTAAACAGTTGATATTTGTCAATGTGATAGTTATATTGGTTAACCTTTGGACAGTTAGCTTGTAAATTTTAAAATTGCTGGGATTAAGGAAACAATGTGTAATTATTCTCTACTATGCTTGCTCTTGTTTACTGTAAAATATCGTTCTTGTACCACGGGTGTAACTAGAAAGTAATGAAAGTGACTATTGAGCCTGTTTTTACATGGGGCTTGCCGTAGAATGTGGCATGCAGCCATGTACTCCGGCTGGGGCTTGATTGGTTTGAAAGTTTGAATTTTTGATTTCGTGATTAACATCAAGAAGTGAGAATTGTTTAATTATAGCATTTCTCCGTCTTAAACTTCCAGAATCAGATTATTATTGGGCATCATTTACAGTGTTTTTTTTTTCTTTTCTTTTTTTAATCAGCAATCTCTTAAATTTGGAGACGTATGAACTACATAATCAGACTTAAAAGCTTTAAACAACAAAAGAAATTGATAGTCGTGTTTTGCATAAGCTTTGTACAGTCACGTATCACTCTGTAGCTAGCTAAGAATTCTAATGAAGTTCCCGTTTGACCACTTCTACGACATATGCTTCCTCGCTTCTTCCTTCAGCTTATGTAGTTCTTGGTTTACCACATGTGGCTCACCACCAATACTATAGAGTGATACTCACCCTCTGTTTCCAACGTTTGGAATCTCAGAATCATGAATCTAAATTATGTCTAGGAATAGGGTCTGAAAAGAGTACATATCTTTTTTTAGCAGACAAGGCCCTCTTCTCATATACTTCTGTTTTGAGGTGATGGTGAGACGGTGGAAAGAACAGCAGAACAAGAAAGGCCAAAACTGAAAAGGAAGATTTATGAAAAAATTTATGCTAGTCAAATTGTCCTGATTTGCTGAAACATTTATTATTTCCATTATTTTTAACGTGGAATTAGATTGAAGTGATTATGCAAATTATTGAAGTTTTATATAACATCATCTGTTTACCGATTATTATATGCTTGAGATATCCACATATTACTGACGTTCCAACCTAAATTTGAATAATATATTACAAAACTTAACCTTTTCAAATGACCATAGAGGCACGAAAAGAAAATGTTAAAGACATTTGGAAGGTCATTCTCTGTATATTTAAGAAACAAATACAAGTGAAAAAGTAACATTTGTGAAATTTAATTTTACACGGTACAGACCTACCTACAGAATACTTGTACAATAATTTGATTTTACAATTGAGTTCTAAGAAATATATTGTGAAACTAAACAAAGCATTTGAGTGGGAAAATTAAGGTCCAATTGGGGACTAGATGAGGTTGAGGTTCACCAACCT
Source organism: Trema orientale (assembly GCA_002914845.1). Taxonomy (NCBI): domain Eukaryota; kingdom Viridiplantae; phylum Streptophyta; class Magnoliopsida; order Rosales; family Cannabaceae; genus Trema; species Trema orientale. The sequence continues at coordinate 927,947 of JXTC01000008.1, forward strand.
TTCTATCTTTCCGTTCTTCAAGCATTATCTTTAGAATTTTTGAGAAAAAGGGAAGAATTCAAATAACGGAAAACCTCATTGTTGGAAGATAAATAAGTTATTGGGTAGATATTATTCACTAACACTTCAATCTAAATTATAAATGGGATCATGTCAGTTCACCACGTACTTAATTAAAAGGGGTGTCGTAGGATATAGACAGTAACTATTGGCTTTTACATGGTGATATTTGTAAGTCTTTTTAACTTGGACAAGAATTAACAAGTTCAGTACAGTCTTGCCTTTTGTAATGATCCTAAGTACTCTTGGTACTGTCCATGAGTTCAGATAATAGCTAGTTATCCTAATCTTTAAGTTTTTGTCATACAGGAGTAATTTCAAATTTTCTTTTTCTTAACAACTATAAATATAGTTCATGCACTATCAAAAAGAGTCTTAGGATATAAAAATCTTAGTTTGTAGATAGGCAGAACAAACAAAAGGGGAGAAGTCCTGGATCAAATACATGGGCAATATTGTGGTTATGATTCTATCAAATGTGCTTTTCCTAGTGTTTGTCATTATTGTCTCTTCAACACCGACTATTTCTCCTCCTCCATCTCCACATACATTTGGCCTCGATGAGCTGCCAATAAAAAAGGTATCTAAACGAGTACATTTCTGTAAAGCGTGGGCTAGGATGATTTGTCTAGACGAACTTATAGAGGAAGCCAAGAAACATGGAGGCGAAGTAGTGAAAATTGATATTCTACACTTGGAGATTTGTGAGCATGAAAATTGAAAAATATAATGAATGCATGAAGGAAAAGAAATTTCGTCAAAAAAAGAATTCGTAAAGGTATCTCTCTCTCTCTCTCTCTCTCTCATACATCTATATATGTGCATGCACAACATAATACGTACGCACATGGACACACGAAATATAACTACTAGTTAATTATCTAAGTGAATTAGTATTTCATTTTATTTTACATTTTAATTTTTGCAAAGAATAGAACTAGAAGCAATACTATTAAACTTGTTTAATGGTGAAGTTATATGTATCTCTAATAGCAAATGGCTTGAGGAAAAACGAAAAAAAAAGGTCTACAATTAATACAAGCCCTAGGCTCTTCTCAGATTTCGAATTTTCATCTATCTTGTTAAAGTACTATAGTTCTTCCTTATCTTAGTAAATTCCATACAATTTAGTCATTGAACCAGGTAGTTTTAGATAATTAGCATATTTGTGATTAACCAAACGTAAGAAGTTCCTCAGCCCCAAAACTCATATTCTGATGATATTCTATGGACCAACTTATATCCATTTCATTAATCTTAAATACGAGAGCACAGAATCACTTAGTGAGTGATAAGGAAAACAAACGCTTTTATCACCTTAAAAAAGAAACAACCAAAAGTATTTACGATTTTAACAAAAGCTGCATATCTAACTTTATGAAGGATTTAATGATGTAAGAAAAAGAATGCTGGCATATGTGCTAGGATGTTAACGTATTGGCATTATTCATGGATAGCATGCACTTCTTGAGAAGGGGGGAAAAAAACGATTATGGTATATGACCGTTTTCTTAAGTTAGAATTAGTAAATGACCCTATTTATTAATTTTTATCTCAATGACTATTTTTTATAGGTTAACGTCTACCTATTAATTAGAATTCTTTTTTGCTCTTCCTTTTTTGTTCATTTAAATTGTTAACAAGAAATCACTATTAAATAATAAATAGCTTTTATGTCTTATTATATGCCAAAACTTGGTATATTTTCAGATGTACTAATTTGTGACCTTCACTTTGGTAGATATATATTTAGCTGTGGTATGTCTTTTTATGAGATTGAAATATCTTATCAGGTTTTTATATAACAAAAAAAAAAAAAAGAATTCCAAATTAAGTCTCTGAGTTTAATAAATATCTTTTTAGTCGTAGTAGATCTATTTATGAGCTTAATAAATCTAACTCTAAAAATAATATATTATAATAGTGAAATTGGTATATATGGAAATATACTGAGTACATACATAGATATACTAAAAAGAAAAAGAGATGTACTATTTGATGGCGTCCCGTTAATGACAGTTTAATTCATGTTCTTCAATTTTATGAAATCATAAATATTAAAAAGAAATAGTTGAAAAACATCTAAAGTAATAGATGGACATTCATTTATAAAACATAGTGGATTTTGATGAGGGTAATAGTTAATAACATAGAAACTAGTTTATATTAAGATATATTAAAAACATACGTAGATATAAGAGAAAAAAGAAATATACTATTTAATAGTATTTTCTCATTAATAGTAATAAAGTTCATTTTAAGTAATTCCATGTACTCATAAACGTCAAAAAAAAGTATAAAAACCCCCTAACTAACAAATAGACATAAATTTGTAACATTTTGATATGTGTAACTTTGATATTTTGTTTTCAATCGGTATCTTATTAGGTCATTTACCTTTGAATTAAGGGCTTCTTACAAAATTCCAAGTCCAAGTACCAAAAATTGAAAAATACTAGATAGGCTGATTTTTTTAAAAATAATTCCAGACTGATTTAGAAAAGTATCACTTTTTAAAAATTTTATTAGAAAAATATCACACTCAAAAAATAATTAGATACATATCCTTTTTTCAAAATTGATATTTCTTAATGGTACTCGAGGTAACCAGTTAGGTTATTGTAGGTAACCAATCCAGTTATTTGAAGTAACTGATCAAGTTACTTCAGGTAACTCGATTAATGGTAATATAAAAGCTAACAAATATATATATTATAAGATAGAAATTTTTCTAAAAGGGATAATTACCCAAAAAAAAAAATGTAGTATGACCTTTCCGTAATTTTAACCGCGTCTTTTGATTTGTGCAAAATTATACCTCCACATTTTAAATTTTTACAAATTTGCACTTTTTGTGTACAAATTGGGTGATTTCTGCTAATTATTTTAAGTTATTTTCAATTTTTTTGGTATTAGTCAGTAGAAATAAAATATCCTCAAATTTTTAAAATCAGTGTTTAGTGAGAAATTTGTTAGTCAATTTATATGCTGAAGTTATAAATTTGCAGAGATTTGAAATGTAGAAGTTTTATTTTGTACAAACCAAAAAAAAAAAGTTAAATTTTTTGAAAAGCTATACTTCAATGATTTTTTTTTTTTTTTTTTTTTTTTTTTTTTTTTTTTCAGATAACCTTTTCTAAAAAAATACTCATGTTATAGTTTTAAATCTAAACTAGTTAGTCAAAAGAAGAAGAAGAAGAAGAAAATCAATCAGCCGATAGATAAACTTTAACAAGTTAGAAAACGAACATCAACAAGAAAATTATGAGAAAATTTGGAATTTTACAAAAAACTTGTCATAGAACAAAGAAAAAGTAATAACTTAATTAGCCCCATGAAATGCTTTGCTTTGTTTTTTGTTTTTTTGTTTTTTTTGAAGGAAAACAACTATCATTAATACTCATATAAGGGTTACAATAATAAATAGAGTTAGTTACATATAACCTCTTACAATGAGAATTAGGAAATCAAATTATAATCTTGAAGAGAGAAATACTTTTAGAGATCCTGTAGCACAAATAGTCTCTGGCAACGATCTTGGAGGAAAATTCTATAAAGGATCAAATAGACCTCTTCAATGGCTCGTTTTGACTTTTCACAATCTGAATTAATGCTTTTGATTGATTCATCGAAGAAGACCTGCCAACTCCGATCTGTCATAGTAACTATCTCTCCAGATTTGAATAAAAAATACTGCAGATCTGGAGGACAAACACACTACTAATAAAGAAAAAAATACCAAATAACTCAAACTACCATAGATTTAGATCTGGATGTACTAAGACTACCATAGATCTAGATCTAGATGGATGACTACCTTCCAAATGAATGGATTATTTGAAAATAAAACCAAAACTAAAAAAAGAAACTGAGAAAAACTCATACTGGAGAGAGGAAATCCTCTCTCTCCCCGATAGGGGAGCCACTTGCTAGCAGAGGAAGCGGGGAGGAACTGGGGGAGGAGGAGTCACGGCTTTGGAGGAAAAGAGGAAGCAGTTTTTTACAATCTGGAGTGTTGTATTTGATTATTCATTTCCCCCATTTAGAGGTGTATTCATTCTAGCCCCATGAAATGCTACTCAGACTAATTTCCTCAAGTTCCCAGGGACATTTTCATCAATAGTAGTTTTTAGGAAGATATTTGTGATTTAACGGTTGATTAATTTTTTTTTTCAGGAAATTAGCAATTTATCCCATTAGTAACAAGCACCCCTAAGGACAAGAAAATATAATAACCAAAATAGAATTCCCAAACATTGAAAGTGACCATCAACCTAATTTTCTCAGGTTAGCTCCCCAAGTTGGCCTCATTTTGAGAGGTCGAGTATTTTTTTTAGGAATTCCTTTTTTTTTAATCCAAAATTTATTGTAAAGGGATTTTTCAGAACTAATTTTGTATTTTGTACAGTCACCCACTTCATGTTCTCCAATTGCCAAGCACCCATAAGACTTCTTTGTAAAATCTCTAGTGATGTATGGAAAAAATTCGTCAGTCTCTCACTCTCTCTCTAATTGACCACAATTAACTTTGAAGCATTTTCAAATTTTGAGTATTAATTTGACAAAAACTTGGATATCACGAATTTTGTAGAATCACTTAACTTTGAAAAGTGCCCTTATTGGTATGTAAAGAACTAGAAATTGATCAGATATGTATATGTATTTAATAGTTATTTTGAATAGAAGAGTAGCCTTCATTTTCTTTTTCTAATTTTTTTTTCCCGAAACGAACAATGCCTTCATTGGTATTTTCATCTTCAAGATTATGTGTTTGTGTGACACGACAATTGCTTGCATGTAATGATTAATAATGCATGTAAAATAGTAATTTTTTATGTTCCCATACATGTTAATCGGAAAAGAGGCAGGTTAAGACTGATCATGTGAACGATGAGTATTCCTTGCTCAACATATTTAGAATACTAGGTAATAAATTCTCACTTAGATTGCAACTATCATGATTAGTTGAAATGGTGTACTATGTGCTAGGAATATATGCTTCATTGTATTTGTTTGTCTGATCCACATAGTCCGTTATGTTAGTATTTGTTTCTATCTATGGTTATATGATTTTTCATACCAAGTTGACATGCATCTATGCATGTTAATTTAGCATAAACATGGGTGTAAAACTTGCATAGCATGACTGTTTAGCATCATCAAAGAAGTGACATTTTGTTTACCGAAAGACAAATTTTCTTGGGGGGGAGGGGGGGGGGAATTTCTTTGTCCGTTTGGGGTATAGGTAATCATTTGTTGAAGGTCTTTCAAACTTTTCTTAAGAGTATGGAATGAGTTACATCAGTGTCATAGCATATTTATACTATATATATATATATATAAAGTTCCCAATTCAATAGGTATTTTTTTTTACTCGTTGGATCATTATCTAACAGTTATTATAATTTAAGTAGTTGAGAAAATAATAATAATAAAATTCATTATTTAATACTTTTCTCCCTCATTAGGTAAAATAATACCTATAAATAGGTTAAAAAAAATTACCTACTGAATTGATGCCTTTTATATAACTATGTTTTTATGTATCTGGAAAGTCAGAGACCCTTCGAGAATGCTTGACCAGCATTATACATAATACTATACATTTACAAAGTCGTTCGCGATAATTGAGGGGACCCAGTAATGTTCATGCATCATGCGTATTGATCACTTATTTTTGGGCCGATTTATTTGTGACTGGTCGAATCAACACACTCCCACTTGTATTATACTGTTGTGAATGATATAATATCTATCGATTTAGTAGAAATTGTCAATTTTGTAAAATCATGACACAGTATATCCCATTGTGTATAATGTACTAAGCAATACACTAATAACAATTAGTTGGTCATAGTTAAAAGTTTTACAAAGAATCTTCTTTTTTAAGAAAGAAGAGTTCTACAATAAATCTCACTTTTAAAGAAATCTATCTCCAAAAAAAAAAAATGAGTACAGTTTTCATAGAAGAAGAAATACAATAAATTTTATAAAGTTGCATATCGATATAAAGTTCATCCTATAATGGCAAGTGATTACTCAACTGACTTAAGCTCATTAAATGTATTTGCACCTTTTTTTTTCGGTGGATCAAGGTATCAGATATTATGCTATAGGTGGACAGCTCAAGGCTGAGAGGACTTCCAGTGACATATGATCTTGGTAGATTTAAATGAAATGTGCATTAGCAAAATAGACCATTTTGAAAGTGGATCAAATAAAAGACCTGTATTTTAATTTCTTTGGAGAGTAATCTTTATCGACAATGTAGAACCATACTCAACATTATACTTGATTATGCAAAAAAAAAAATATTATTTTGCAAAGAGTTTTAAAACATTACCTTCAAATAAAAGTCACTTTCAAAAGGTTTATCCTACCTATTTTCCCTTAAAGAAATGTTGTTTTTTAGTTTGTCATATTTTTAGATTTACATTTTTTGTATGATTTCTTTTTGTCGAAGAATTTTTAACGTGTATAGAAGTTTTTGTTTTTAGTTATATGATAGCTTATTATTTATCTGCTCGTACAAAAATAAAAAATAAAAAATCCTCAAGGGTTTTTCACATTCATTACCAGATATTAAAAGAGAAAAACGAAGTTGATCTTTGTCCAATCTATTCATAAGGCCCGCTGGGCTAAAAGGTGCTACACCTTTGCTTAAGACCAGGTGGCAATGTGCAGCATATTTCCTCAAATGAAAGAGACTTTATAACTTCTTTGAACTCAGGAGCAATCATTTTTTATAATATATTACCAAGACTATATGAAGATCTACGTACCTATTTGAATATGAAAAACTTTGATTTTATCTAATACTATATGTATGACATCCATACAGGGATATTCAAGCTGTTGAAATGTTTCCATGCTTCATTGATAGAAAATTGCACGTTTCAATTAATCGTTGATTCCTGCAAATATTTGAATTAAGTTATAATTAGAAGTTATAATTAGAGGGTTTATATGTTTCCCTCAAAGGCAATGATGGTCATCATCGTATTGTTGATATTTTTCATTCTTAATAAAATTTATTTTGAATAAAGGTGTGTAGTTTTTTCTTTTATAGACACCAAAAGTCAATAATTCCATAAGAATAATTGGATTATTTATTACCAAGAAGTTAATCAGTGTAGTTCTTTTTTTTCTACAAATATCATTGTTTACATTCAAAAGATGTGTTTTAGGAAAAGACATTAAAATTTAAGTTGGATATGCAACATCCAGCAGCCCAATAAGTAGAATGCACTTATTAAATGATTTGAAAAGACACTCAGAAATAGCATATTGTGCAAAACGGACTACAAAGAAGTTTTCTTTTCCTTTTTTTTTTTTAAATAACATTTAAACACTGTTTTTCTGATAAACATTTAAATAATGTTGTTAAAGCCCCTTTTTTTACGATATTTTTTGAATCTTCGCTGAATGGGATACTTAAAGTCAGTTCTTAATACGACATATTTTAAGTGTAATTAGCTGCGTTTCATCGACACACAAAAAGAGTGTCATCTTTATGCCTTTCATTTTCAAAAAGAATATTTCACAAGAAGTTACGAACTTCATGCAAAATAATGTTGATGATGGTGAAAAAAAAAACAATGTCATTACAGATATTTTTAAATGAATGGAAAGTAAATGTATTAAATTGTATATAATGACACTTCTTATAGAGAACAATTAATGACTCTTACCAATATTGTGAAAAATCTTTTTGAGACAAAATTATAACGTTATTAAAAAAAAAAAAAAAGTTGGTAGGTCATTTAGAAATGTCATCAACTGTTGTACTGATACATTAGTTTTATGCCAACTATTTTTAATTTGCCTTGAATTTGTTTTAATATTATGGATTTTAAAATTCCATTCGCATTTCAATTTTGAGGAGAGAGATTCCTGTGGAAAGTGACGTTAATAAGGACACTAGGGCAGACATAAGAAACTAGATTTGAAATGGAAGCCACACCATTTCTCATTTAACGTGGCTTCAACACCATATTTCTCTTCCCATTTGCACAACACATCTTCCTCAGATAAATTCACTACTCCTAAGGGGTAATTTGTTACGAGGTAGGTATAGGGGCAAAATTTTAACCACAATAAATGAATATTTGCAACATTTACTCCCTTTGCTAAGAAACCGAATTTGTCGACATAGAAAAATATCAAAAGAAAGAGAGAAAAAAGAAACAAGGCTATTATATACAGCAAAGGTTACTTCAAATACTATGAGAACGAATAATCTTCATAACTAATTGTGTGAAAAAAGAAAACCACATACAAAATTAAGAAAGAAAAAAGAGTAACAATACTCTCTCAGCAATTGACCATGGAAATAGAGTGGATGGCNTGTGGTGACCAAGCTTTTTATTGATGATTAGTAAAGATTTGAAGCATCTTCACAGCGCAAAAAAATTAATAATAATAATAATAATAAAATTTCATAACTAGGACTTTGATATAGCAAATAAAAAAACACTCGTACGTTTAGGAGTGATTTTAGCCCACTCCCAGTAAAATTCTCAAATATTTAACTAACGGAAAGACCATTTTCATAAAAGGAAAGCTATCACATGAGGTCTTTTTGTTTTGTTTGTTTTGCCTTTTTTTTCTTTCCCCTATAAAACGGAATGATATTTTAGGTGGGATTCTATAAAGGACCAAGTGTATTAATCATTCATAATTACGCAGTAGTACTACCGGATACCTTAAGGTGCCCCTGTTTGAACAATTTAGGGTATTTTATACAACTTTTCATAGTTCCTAATTTTGACATAAGATTGTCCTCTAGCAATGACACGTAAACCTCATAGGATAGAATAGGATATGGTTACTTTCTCCACGTATTCCTCTATTTGCTCTAGTTATTTGCTAATAGAATTCTTTTCACTTCATTTGCTGGATACACGTTCGGAAATGTTCACGACTGTCATTCTTAAATAAATATAAGCTTTCATAAAGCTCTGACAATTTGGCAAAAAAATCATTAATTGAAAAAAAAAAAAAATGAAGAAGAAGAAGATATATATTCATATGGGTTGACAATTCATTGTCGTCCCATTTGAGGCTTGCTTTCCTAGTATTTAGGCTGAGTAGTTAAACCGAAACCGAAAGGAAATAGAGGATCATAGTGTCGATCCCCAACATTCATTGGAAGCTGGTCAACAGTTTTGAACCATGTCCTTGCAAGCTTGCCAGTGAATCCATAGTCACCAAACAGAAGGTCAGCAACACCTTGGCCTTCAGTTCCTGGAAGCCAAGCCGCAACAAGCGCATCAATGGTAGCAAGATAGGGCTGGATCACAACAGGGCGGCCAGAAACAATAACGACAACACATTTAACAGCTCCACACACGTTTTTGATAGTGCTTAAACCAGGCTCGGGTATTGTCAGGTTCAAGCTGTCACCGAAGGTTTCTGCATATGGAGGCTCGCCAACAACAACAATGGCGTAGGAAAATTCGTTCGATTTGACAAAGTCTGCGTCAGGATTTTCGCTGTAGACAACTTGGGTTGTAGGATCAACAGTGTTCTTTACAGCCTTGAGGATTGTGGTACCTGTTTGTGAAAAGAGATTATTATCAAACACATATTAGAAACAAGAAAACACTGATTTCATTCTACTGAGATGATATTTAAACTAGATATCAATGCTTAGTTTCCCGGACAGCCCACAACTATGAAGATCATTATTCACAGGGCAAGAGTACTCCAGATAGTAAGGATAAAAGATTCTGCCTTCTAGTATGGACCTCTATGAAAATAGTGTAAGTCAATTGTGAGGCCCTACAACTACTTCAATGTGCATTTCTTTGTAAATTATGATAAAACATCAACGATATCATTATTCATTATCTCCACTCTAAGCAAAATTTTTTTTTAGTATTACACATTCTAGTGTATATACATATATATACATACATATATATAGCTGGCTTTATCAGACTGTCATCTCATTATTGAAACTAATTCCTAGCATGTATACATACCAACTGTAAGATCATTTCCACCAAGGCCCTGCCATTCAATTGTCCAGCCTCCACATTGATAGCCCAAGTTATCTGCATGACTTCCTGCGACTAGTATCTTAGTTGCTTTCTTGGGAAGGGGAAGTAATGGCTGATAAGCAGATTTTCCATTCTTTAGTAGCACCAGCGATTTTCTTACAGCTTCCCTTGCCAATTCTCTATGTTCCTGTAAAACACCAAGTTTAGTTAATATCGTTAATTCATAAAAGTTGTGAAAATAGGTGGAGGAAGTGCTACTGCCGATTTTAAAATGAGAAAGCCAAAATAACAGACCTTACTACCAAGCTGGTTGACCAGACTGAGATCTGCAAGCGGGTTCTCAAAGAGGCCCATGACAAACTTAACCCTCAGGATCCTTTTCACTGCATCATCAATCCTACTCATGGGGATGACATTTTTTTTCACTAGGTAGGTTAGATCATCAATGAACTCAGTAAAGTTATAGGGAACCATGATCTGCAAGTGCAACCATCCCAGATACAGACATTTGTCAATAAGAAATTTCGGTCTTCGTACAATCAGTAGTCAAAGTAGTATACATGTGACAAGTTCAAATCATTACTGAATTTTGACTAACCATGTCTATTCCAGCACTAACTCCAGCTTCAACTGAATATGAATAGTTAGCATGGGGAGGTGAAGTAATCCTGTCAATACCCTGCCAATCTGATATGACAAATCCCTGTTACACCCGAAAGAAAAAATGTTATTCCTAGCATCATCTCCATTCATTCACACAGCCCAGAAAATTATGGCCAGTTTTTCAACAATTTTTATAATCAATTTTTGATTTTTACCCTGAATTTGAGTTTGTTCTTCAGAAATCCAGTGACAAGATCGCGATTAGCATGCATCTTTTCCCCATTCCAGCTCGAGTATGACACCATAACTGTTGCAACACCCTTGCTGATAGAGTTTAAGTATGCAGGCATGTGAATGCTAAGCAAACCATTCGAACTGATAACAGTATTGTTCTCATTGATGCCCTTCGTCGTTCCACCATCTCCCACAAAGTGCTTAGCACAGGCTGCAACTTTTGTTCTAGGCAAATGATAACGCAAAACTGTTAGTTTTGGAGGCCCATTGTGGAAACGTAATAAGCAGTAAGATAATATTACATCACTTGGTTAAATTTATAGCTTCCTGATAACAGTGTTGTTCTCATTGATGCCCTATCTCATATAAAAGCCCAATTATGACAACTAGAAAAGATATTGCTAGAGACTCTGTTAATAAAATTTTAGTTCTATGATACCTTAAATCAACATCAGAGAATCAACCGATTAAATCAATAAGTAAAGCTCATGTTCTACTTTTGAAAGACCTCCTTGTCCTACCACATGACTGATACCTTGTAACCACAAAATGTCAAAAAGAGATTACTAAATATTTTGAAATCATGTGAAACTAAAACTAATATGCTCCAGCAGATCTTGACAAATACAAGACAACTCTTGGGGATTGGAAACTTGAACATGGGGGGGACAATTGGGAGCCGACCATTTTTTAATATGTCATTTTTTTATGCTTGTGATGAGGTGGAAACGATGGGCCTCCACCAAGTCCTGCCACAGGAGTAGTGGGAACCAAAATGTCCAAAAAATTTATGCTTTCATCATATAAAACTGAAATAAAATGCAGATAACATTTAGCCTTAACTGCATTCACATGTTACATACTATTAGTTATCACCTTGATCTTGAAAAAATGAAAGAAAATAAAAGAATCAAAATTACATAAGCAGCAGCCAAATTTTATCAATATTATCATTGAAAACTATAGTAACAGAGGAAATTCTATTGAAGAACGAGAACATAATAAAGGCTCTTACTTTCCAGCAACAAAAGGAATGCCCTTTTGAGAGTTAGCAGGGAGATCTCCTTGTAAACCGGGAATGATCTCAGTCATTGCTTGAACAATCTTATGGTCCTCACTATAGCTTTCATAGCACCGACCCCATCTCGGATCTCTGCAAACCTGCAAAAAGAGTGGTCGATAAGACATCGAAACAATAACCGATTCGAGGCTTTTCGAAATCAGTAAAACATTCCATTCCATTTGTGCTGCTCAATTACCGCAATACATGGGGCAAAGGCATAAGGAATTCCTGTGGCTCTGACTTCAAGGGCTGTTGCCTCTCCAATCTTCTTAATAAGCTGAGGATCTCTGATAGACACAAAATCAACAATGAATACAACATAAACACACACATAAACTGGAACAGAAAAACCCGAGAAAAGAAAAGAAAATGAGATATTAGAAAACTCAAATATTCTCAACAAAAGAGGTAGGTTCAATATTTGAAATCAAAAGGCTTATTTTCACTTGCCTGGTAACTCCAAGTCCAACATTATGAGGGAAAATGGTGGCATTGTAAACATTGTTGTGGCCATGAACAGCATCAATCCCATAAATCATAGGAATCCCAAGACGAGTAGATAAAGATGCCTTTTGGATCTCATTCACCGCATTGACCCAAGTCTCAGCTGAAGCTTTTTTGGCTGGAACACTCCCTCCACCACTTAGTACACTCCCTACAAAAACAACCCATAACAACATTAATGAAAAATTGTCCAAAAAAAAGTGGTTCTGTTAGAATCACATGATAATAGTTTTTTCAAAGAGTTTTTTTTTTTGTACCAATAAAGTACTTCTTCATCACTTCTGGGGTTGCCACACTACGCTCTATTTGAACCATTTGGCCAATCTTCTCTTCCAATGTCATTCTACTGAAAAGGTCTTTTATTCTTACACCCAATTTCTGTTTTGGGTCTTTGTATTTGGGGTACCCTGCTTCAGTTCCGGCTGCTAAGCAGCATAAGAGCAGAAAACCCAAAATGGGTGTTGAAAATCTAGCCATATCAGTGCTCAAAACTGGAGTTTGTGGGCTGTAATCTTGAGCTGAAACAGATTAAAATAAAAGTTTCAAAAAAAAGTTATGTTAGAGAGAGAGAGAGAGAGATAATATGTAAAACAACGCAAAAAGATCCACACATTGATCTTTATTTTTTCATTTTTTTAAGGGGGGGTGCAAAACAAAGATAATGCGAGAAAAAATAAGAAAGGAGAGAAAAAAAAAAGCTTTGAACTTTCAGGGAGAACTAACCTGAAGCCTAGCGTTGCTACTGTTATTACTTACACCCACTCTCTACTACAAACTTGTACCCTTTTACTCTGAGACTCGGACAGAGCACACTGAGGACATTGAATGGTTATATAGAGACTAGAGAGAAGGCATGAATGATGGGGGAGAGTGAAGCTTCAATTCTATTATTGTAAATATATTCATATTCGTGTCTTTAAAGTAAGGCTCCATATATATATGCAATATAATAATAATACTCATTATGGCCTATCTAAGGGGGAAATATAAATAAATCAATTAGAGAAATCAAGCGGGAAAAACAAAATTCTTCTAAACAAATTGAGAATTTTTTTTTACCAACTAATTTGTCATTATTTAGTTGAATTGTACCAGTTAATTTAGCTTGATCAATTTTTTTTCCTCTTTTTTTTTTAAAAAAAAAAATTAACGGTGGAGGATTTAAACGTTGGACCAATAAATTGAGATGAAATGTGAAGTGTGGTTATCAATTAGCAATTATTAGTATAACTTACAATATAAAGATGTGGGTAATTTCGGATCTTTATTTAGGAGTCAATTCAAAACAATATTAAGCTCTCTTTGAACAAGATTGTGCACTTGCTAAATTTGGCTCATTCCATTAGAAAGTTGATATTATTAATTATGCATTGCATTACAAATTAACTGTTAGATCATTTAGTCAAAAGAAACTATGATTTCTTTTGTTTTGGTTTGGATAACAAATTACGATTAGATACACAGTTTATTTTATCTTTAGATACAATAGCCACTTCATAGATGTTTTTGCATCATTTAATTCTTTTTATTTTATCTTATTTAGTTCTTAATTTCTATAATACAACTCTCCTTTTCAATTGATAAGAATTAATTTCGTAGTTGTCAACTATTCCTTATTTAGTTAGGAAAGACGGAGTAATACTACTCTCGTCTTCAATTGATAAGAACTAATTTCATAGTTGTCAACTAATTATGTAAAATTTATCATTATTAAATTACTATATTTGTCAAATGTCATAAATAAGTAATTGACATAAAAAAATATGGCTTGTTTTTTCTTTTATAGTCTAATTAGGATAAAAAGGCTTCTTCCTTTTTTATTTTCTTTGTTCGATAAACAGGATAAAAAGGCTTTTTCCTTAGTGAAGTCATATTATGGAGATTTGAAATGGTGGAGTTAGGTCCTTTTGTCTTCTTGTATGATTCAATGAATTCGGCCTATGATAACATCCCCGACATTGTTGACTTATTATAAACAATATTTCTATCAATTTTTTCAATATTCATCAGGATTTATTATTTTATTTGGTAAAATTCTCTCTCTCTCTCTCTCTCTTTTTCTTTTTTTTTTTTTTTTTTCTGTTTCTTATGTTTTAGTGAGTGATATATGGACTCCGAATAATTCCTCTTTAAAGTAAAATAGAAGAAATAAAATTTGTTGTGGCGGCTGCAGATATAACTTCTTGGAAATAAAATGAAATAAGATAAAATAAAATAAATTTATTGGCAGATATACGAGGATTTACTTCTAACCTAACCGATTTATTACAACTTGATGGGGCTTTTGATTGCAAATCATTCATGGCTGCATCCATCAACTTAATCCTACATAAGTGCTCCTCCTCAAACAATAATAATAAAAAAAAATCAAAATTTTTTATTTTCTAAAATGTTTTTGAATATTAATCCCCTTGTGGATAAAATTTTCACACTCCATTGCATGATGAAAATTTGAGTCAAATTTTTTGACTGTTTTTGTTGTTATCTCAATAGCCCTAATTAAATTTTCACAATAAATAAATAAAAAAGCAAAATAAAAAAATAAATATTCTGATTAAAAATAAAGATAATAATAACCGTTGCTTAAGAATTCCTAAGATGTAGTGTGAGTTATGGGAAAAAAATAATATTAGAGACACACAAAATATATACATAATAATGTGTCATTAATTTTAGTCACTTATAATTTTTAAAATAATGTCTCATTAGGTATGTAAATGACTCAAAATATATAATATATCATATTATTATGTGTATACTTTTTGTGTATATTACGTGTACCTGGCATTACTGCGAAAATTAGAATATGAAACAATAAAAACTCTGTCGAGTTGGAAAGGATATTAAGTTAGTTGGGTAATTATATAATTAGATAACAACGGCACGTTTTAAAATGTGTGGGAACAGAAGTGTAGTGGAGCCAGCTTTCGTACGGACGTGCCCTCCTGATATAAAGCCCGAATTTGAATTAGTCAAAATCTTACCGTTGCTCACAAATTTCTATACAAGTGAATCTTTCTTTTTATTTATTTTTTTATTTTTGAGAAATCTCTAAGCAAGTGAATGAGTGATAATTTCGCTGAAAATCCTCGATAAAATTTCTATACCAACATTTGAGACAGAAGGAACCCGAGTGTAATGATTAGTGACATTCTCAACACGAATACATAGTCTATCTTTTATTTTAATTTATTTTTTAAGGTGATTTGATTTTCTGAATAATTAATTAGTGTATCAAACGGCTCTATTTTTTTTTTCTCTTTATAATGGCTCCTTTTTCTATTTTATCAATATATTAATCTCACGTCGTTTAAAAAAAATCTCAGTACATTCTATATTGTAATTATGAATAAATTTTTTAAATTACAAAGATTAATCAAATCCTATTAAATAAAAATAAAGAATAATCAAATCATAAGATCTACAATGTCCCCATCATATTTTATATTATACTTTTCAATTGTATACATTTTGTTAAAGAAGCTTCGATTTGCACGTTCTTTTTTCTCTCCTCTTCCAAGACAGCTTCAATTTAAACGTTACAAACCCACTTTGGTAAGACTTTTTTCTTTTTCTTTTTTCTTTTTCTCGCACCTTTCTGAGGAATCATTAATTATTGTTCAATAGGATCCGCTACTAAAGCCATTTTTGACGAGATCGATACTGGGGTTCTATTGTAAATATAATTCTTTAAGATAGATTTCTATAGTACAATTTAGGGTTGTTCATCGGTCGATTTTGATAGTTATCTACGACTTTTCAAACCGATCGATCGGTTTTTGGTTCGCCAAAATATAAACCGAAAAATCGATCGAACATTGGATGTTGAAAAAAAACAGACCGAGCATTTCTTGGTTTGGTCAGTTTTAACCGAAGCAAAATCAATCGTAAAAAAAGAAAAAAAAAAAAGGAAGAAAAAGTCGTCCAATCTAATAATCATACATGATATCAACAAATTTATATGGAAATATAAATGAATAAAAAAAGAAACAAATATCCAATATATTCAATTGAACAATCATCTTTTTAACTTACAGATTAATAGTAAAAAAAAAAAAAGATCAACAATAGTAAGAGATAATAAAACTTCAAATTGACTTACAAATTTAGATTGAAGTCGTGGTATACAAGTATTGACACTCTCTGTACAATAGTAGACTAGCTAATCGGAGAAAAGAAAGAGAGATTGGAGAGAGCCACACGAAAATAGATGAAGTTTCAAATATTTTATTTAAATGTTTTATATAATCCAAAATAGACTGTTTTATAAAATTGAAACTTTTAAGACATTTTTAAAATAAATTAAAGAATTTTCTACCTTAGTGAAATTCCTCTTCTGCCGTTAGCACAGATTTTAGGTCGTAACACCAGTAAATTGCGAGGGTTACTTGAAATTGACATGTTACTTATAACTTGCAAAGTTACTTTATGGTAACATGCATATATATAACCTATTAAATGACACTATTTTACTTTTTTTATTCTAAAAAAGATTAATCAAGTGGGTGATAACGTTAAATATCATAACGGAAAAGAAGAAAAAAGTTTCAATAAAAAAAATATTCTAACCAAGATAAAAAGAATTATAAGAAAACAATTTAACAAAAATATTTTTAAAAATCCACAAGAAAATGAACAAAAAAATATAAAAGATAAAAAGAAAAAAAAGAGTGGGGCACCTAGTAAAATAGCCAAATTTTGGGCCATTTTAAATAGATAGTTTTCAAAATATTATAGCAAAATAGCTTAGTGTGTATATAGATATATATGGAGGACTTCTCAATAGTTTTAATTTTTTTGTGACCATGAATGGATACTAAAAAAAATAGTGATAGTATTAATTTTTTTTTATGCTGATAAATAGCATTAAATATTTTTGACCAACCACCAAACTAATCACCACCGTAGGATATAGATCTAACGGCTTAAACTATTGTAACCATCCATGGATAAATATTGTTGTAACTATTTAAACCAAATCCATATATATATATATTTATATATGGGTCATGTTTCAATGGAGATTTTTATTTTTGCTCCATTGATGGGTACTTTCATTTGGACCATTGGATTTTAATCTGATGGTTATAATGGTATTAGTAATTTTATCAAAAAATAAAAATCTAATTAAATATTTTTGACTTAAAAAATTAGTAACCTATATGTGACCTATGAGTTGGAATTTTTTTTTTCCAATCCCTTTTTCATTGTTTTTTCTTTTTTTTCATTCTATTGTTTATTTTTATTAAAAAATAAATAGAAAAACAAGTAACCATATATATATCTAGATATTTTTTTTCTAAAGAACTAATTGTATATATATTAAATTTTTCATTAAAAAATGAGTCCTTTTTTATAATTTCAAAACTAACATTATATATCCCCTAAAAAAAAAAACTAATGTTATGTAAATATTCTTAAAAAAAAACAACTAACCGTTAATATAAAACTATTAAATACTAATTTTTTATCAAAATTTTTTCTTAAAAAAATATTCTTTCTTTTTTATAATTTCAAAACTAATATTCCCTTTCATTATAAAAAAAAAAAAACTAACGTTACATCTCATATAAAAACAAAATTAACATTATCTATATTCTCAAAAAAATTACTTATTCATATTAGTATCATAATATGTTCAAATTAAATGAAATTTAAAAAATTAAACTTATAAGTTAAAATCAAAAAAAGAAAAGAAATAAATAAAAAAGAAAAATAATTGGATAAAACATTAATTGATCAAAAATAGATGAAATTACTTGCTATTGTAGGTCATATTCAACTTGATAATTTTACCCATCTATGGAGCAAAAACAAAAATCTCCATTGAAACATCACCCTTTATATATATATAGCAAGTATAAATACTGATTTACCAAGCTAGTATATCCACCGATATAATAGATATAATCGGCTATTTAACAAAATGCGGACGTTTACTATAACGTACACAGTGTAATAATAAAAAAGAAATTCACTCTAATTTCATGAAAAAAAAAAAACAAAAAATAAAAAACAATAACACAGCACAAATGTGCCGAGTATAGTGTTTTCTATTACTGTATTTGTACAGGAAAATCCCCTTATTTTTCTTTAAAAAAAAAAAATCCTATTTACATTTAAAATTTGGAGTACCGCTACCGCATATATGAAAATTTTATAACTTTACCATATCTACATATATAGGAATCCCTTATTATTTTCCATGGGGCACACAACATAAATGTCTTGTGATTACACTTTCATGTACTGATTACAACATCAAGCCGCATTGAAACCGACTTACCTAACTAGCTAGGGTCTAACACCCAGAGTACAACAAAAAGATTATAATTCAATGAAATTTTAACCAGTTTGCTATATCATTCTTTATAATTTAAGGATTTAATAGTTACTTTGATAGAAGCAACTTGTCACTAAAATTTAAACGAAAACCTAGTGGTCAAAAATAAAATTTTTGTCATAAACTGCTCTTAATTACTTTGTGATAAGATGTGAATTTTCACTTGAATGGAATGAGTCGTACTTTCTCGAAGTATCCATATATGTTCTAGTTAACAGCTGATCCATAAAGCTTTGACAAATTTAACACCAGAATTATAAACAAAGATATACGTCGAGGCTCCTCATGGAGAAGTAAAAGAGGAAATATGGGTCCAACGTTGTACCATTTGAGGTTTGCTTTCCTAGTATTTAACTATATCTAGGCTGAGTAGTTAAACCGAAACCGAAAGGAAATAGAGGATCATAGTGTCGATCCCCAACATTCATTGGAAGCTGGTCAACGGTCTTGAACCATGTCCTTGCGAGCTTGCCAGTGAATCCATAGTCACCAAACAGAAGGTCAGCAACACCTTGGCCTTCAGTTCCCGGAAGCCAAGCCGCGACAAGCGCATCCATGGTGGCAAGATAAGGCTGGATCACGACAGGGCGGCCAGACACAACAACGACAACACATTTAACAGCTCCACAAACGTTCTTTATAGTGCTCGGACCAGGCTTAGATATTGTCAGGTTCAAGCTGTCACCGGCTGTTTCCGCGTATGGAGGCTCGCCCACGACGACAATGGCGTAGGAGAATTTGTTCGATTTGACAAAGTCTGAGTCGGGGTTCTTTTTATAGACAACTTGGGTGGTAGGATCAACGGTGTTCTTCACTGCCTTGAGGATTGTAGTACCTGTTTGTGAAAATTCAACATTATCAAACACATGTGTTAATAGTAAACTAGATAATCAATGCTTATCACTACTTTAATATGCATTTTTCAGAAAGTTGTGACAAAAGATTATATATTTTATGATCATGATCTCAATTCTCTATGCACAAATATGTTTTGAGTATTTGCATTCTAGTGTATGCATGCATGCATACATATGGCTAGCTGGCTTTATCATTAGTTAAAGTTTGAAACTAATGCTCATTGTGTAAACATACCAACTGTAAGATCATTTCCACCAAGGCCCTGCCATTCAATTGTCCAGCCCCCACATTGATAGCCCAAGTTGTCTGCATGACTTCCTGCGACTAGTATCTTCGTTGCCTTTTTGGGAAGGGGAAGTAGCGGCTTATTAGCCGATTTTCCATTCTTCAGTAGTACGAGCGATTTTCTTACGGCTTCCCTTGCCAATTCTCTATGTTCCTGTACAAAACCAAGGTGAACTTTAAACATGTCAAACTACGTGAATGTATACTGCTGATTTTGAAATGAGAAAACCAAAACAATAACAGACCTTACTGCCAAGCTGGTTGGCCAGACTAAGATCAGCAAGCGGGTTCTCAAAGAGGCCCATGACCAACTTAACCCTCAGGATCCTCTTCACTGCATCATCAATCCTACTCATGGGGATGATATTTTTTTTCACTAGGTAGGTTAGATCATCAATGAACTCAGTAAAGTTATAGGGAACCATGATCTGCAAGTGCAACCATCCCAGATACAGACATTTGTCAATAAGAAATTTCGGTCTTCGTACAATCAGTAGTCAAAGTAGTATACATGTGACAAGTTCAAATCATTACTGAATTTTGACTAACCATGTCTATTCCAGCACTAACTCCAGCTTCAACTGAATATGGATAGTTAGCATGGGGAGGTGAAGTAATTCTGTCAATACCCTGCCAATCAGATATGACAAATCCCTGTAACACCAAAAAGAAAAAATGTTATTCCTACTATCTCCATTCATTAACACATTCCAGAAACTTGTGGCCAGTATTTCAACAATTTATATACACAATATTTGTTATTTACCCTGAATTTCAGTTTGTTCTTCAGAAATCCAGTGACAAGATCGCGATTAGCATGCATCTTTTTCCCATTCCAGCTCGAGTACGACACCATAACTGTTGCGACACCCTTGCTGATGGAGTTAAAGTATGCAGGCATGTGATTGCTAAGCAAACCATTCCAACTGATGACAGTGTTGTTCTCATTGATGCCCTTCGTCGTTCCACCGTCTCCTACAAAGTGCTTAGCACAGGCTGCAACTTTTGTTCTGGGCAAATGACAAAGCAGAAGAGCTAGTTTTAAAACCCCATTTGGAAACATAGTACACAGAAATAATATTACACCACTTGGTTAAATCAAGATTATATATAGTTTCCTTCCTAATAAGTAATCAACCTGTTAAATTAAAAACATGAAGCTTGCACATGGTGAGGGTGATCTTTACTACGTCACATATATATGCCCAATTATGACACTTGAAAAATATATAGTCACAGACTAGCTCAATGACATTGAAGTTCTATGATATCTTAAATCAACATCAGCAAATCAAACCTATTAAATCAGTAAGTGTCATGTTCTACTTTTGAAAGACCAACTTGGCCTACCACATGACTGACAGCTTTTAACCTCAAAAATGTTAAAAAGAGATTAGCAAATATTTTTAAACCATGTAAAGCTGAAACTAATGTGCTCCAGCTAATCTTTGACTGTAAAAACATAATTATTGAAAAAGATGGGCCCAGGAATTATTTTTTGCTTCTGTCATTTATTGATGCTTGTCATTAAGTGGAAAAGATGGGCCCCAGTAAGGAATGCAATGTTAAATAGTAAATACCATTAAGCTATGCTTTCATCATATGACAATGAAATAAAATGCAGATGACTTCCAGATTTAACCGCATTCATAAGTTAAATATCACCTTGATGGTTACATAAAAATATGCAAGATGGCATCATCATTACATAAAAGTAAAAATCTCTTCCGACCCAAAATGATTTTAAACAAAATTTTATAATAGTTATGATCGAAAAACTATAGTGACGTGAGTGTTAGGGACCTACAATAAATCTATCATGGTGAAAGATTAGACAGACACGTTTGTGCTTTGCATTTTTTGTTGTAATAAAGAAATTTTTATGAAGGTATAAGAATATCAAAAGGAGTCTTACTTTCCAGCAACAAATGGAACACCCTTTGGAGAGTTAGCAGGGAGGTCTCCTTGCAAACCAGGAATAATCTCAGTCATTGCTTGAACAATCTTATGGTCCTCACTATAGCTTTCGTAGCACCGTCCCCATCTCGGGTCTCTGCAGACCTGCAAAAACATTAGTAGATAAGACACTGAAACGATTTCGAATTCGAGGCTTTTCGAAATCTGTATACATAGCATTCAGTAGTATATGACATGGTGCTGCTCAATTACCGCAATACATGGAGCAAAGGCATAAGGAATTCCTGTGGCTCTGACTTCGAGGGCTGTTGCCTCTCCAATCTTCTTGATAAGGTTAGGATCTCTGATAGAGATTGAAACAACAATGAATACACAAAACTTAAAAGATTCTCAACGAAAGAGGTAATTTGGCTATATTTTTTAAAGGCTTTATTTACATTTGGAATGCATAAATACATTCGACAATATTTCGATCATTTTAGACGAAATCTCGTTTATCCCTTTTTGACATTGTTCCTAGCATGTACGACATGCTATTTCAATGTAGGATGATTTTCGATGATATTTAAATGATTCTCTATAAACTTTTATACACATTGGTAGTATTATATGGTCCAAACAAGACTGAGGATATACATTATAATCTCCCTATCAAAAAGCCTAAAAATTATAAGAGAGAATGAAACTGTCAGAAACTCTCAAGGACCCAACAAAAGAAGTAGCTTCAATTTTTGCAATAAAAGTAAAAGGCTTATTTACTTGCCTGGTAACTCCAAGTCCAATATTATGGGGGAAAATAGTGGCATTGTAAACATTGTTGTGGCCATGAACAGCATCAATCCCATAGATCATAGGAATTCCAAGGCGAGTAGATAAAGATGCCTTTTGGATCTTATTCACCATTTTGACCCAGGACTTGGCTGAAGCTCTTTTAGCTGGTACACTCCCTCCACCGCTCAGTACACTCCCTACCCAAAAAAATAAAATAAAATAAAAATAAAAATAAAAAATCAAACCCAAAAACCATTAATAAAAATTGGTCACAAAAACAAAATGATAGGAGTGGTGATCCATCTTGGCGGATAAAATTTGTGTCGTGTCAATATGCATATATAACATGTCTTGTATCTTTTTTTTTTTTTTTTGATAATACATGTCTTGTATCCTAGTCTAAACAAATCTAATAATTGGGTACCAACACCATACTAACCTAAGAACTATTGACATATTTTACATAAATTCATATATATTACAAAATTTTAAAACACCAACGCATTTTAAATTCACATTTACTAAACAATTTTAAAACACCAACACATGTAAAAAAAACACAGATCAAGTATCGAGTAATATATTTTGATTTTTTTAAAAAAAGGGCCTTTAAAGAATAAAATTAATTTCCCAACATAGATATTAAGAAAAAAAAAATTTAAACTAAAATAGATTATGAGAAAATGTGACAGATATCATTTATTAAACACATGTTCCATTATTTTATGGTGTTTTGCTTTATGACTCAACTCATTTATTGTAGACTCAATCCTGCTATCTTCGTGTAGTTTCAAATCGTTGTGTTGTGTCTTAAATTACCAATACTCGAAAATAGACGTGACATGAAGATTTTATTTTTGAAAGAGAGTTTTGTACCAATGAAGTACTTCTTCATCACATCTGGGGTTGCCACAGTACGCTCTATCTGAACCATTTGGCCAATCTTCTCTTCCAATGTCATTCTACTCGAAAGATCTCTAATTCTTACACCCAATTTCTGTTTTGGGTCTTTGTATTTCGGGTTCCCTGCTACAGTTCCTCCAGCTAAGCAGCATAAGAATAGATAACCCAAGATGGGTATTGAAAATCTACCCATAGTACCCAAAAATTGAGTTTCTAGTAATCTAAACAAAAAAAAAAAAAAGGAAAAAGAAAAAAAGAGAGTGATTAAAAATATGTTAAGCAAAAATGTTATGTTAGAGAGAGAGTAATAATCTACAAAAACAATGTTACAGGGATCTACACGTTGATTTAGTGTTATTTCTTTAATAATTTTTAATAGTCCCAAATTAAAAAGAACATGTTGATGATTATGAGAAGAGGAAGAAGATTTAGAACGACTTTGAGGATGAACTAACCAGAAGATGAACGTTACGTTACTACTATTACACCTTCTCTTTTGACAAAAACACAACGCTGAGAACATGGAATGAATGCAAAGATCTAATTCTATTACGTCATGGGCAGGCATGCATGCATATGTATATAATTATATATATATATACACATATACACACTATAAGCATATCCATTGCAAACCAAGATTTAAGGGCTTATATAAGAAATAAATCAATTAAAGAATCAGGAAACGAAGACGAGAGATATACTCGACTTTTTTTAGTAAGTGCTTTGTCATCATCGATAAATTAATTAATTAGATTGTGCTAGCAATTTTTTTTTTTTTTTACCAAGTCAATTATCTAGGGGTAATCTCTTTTTATTTTGAGGGAAGTCAAACTCTCCGTAATACTAATAACTGATTCATCGTCATTTTATTGGAATCCAAAATTATGTCCAATTTTTGTGTCTCACCATGTATATAACCTGTTAATCAATGTCATGTAATGTTAAGAGTAAAAATAAAAATAAAAATGATAAGATTAAAAAACTATATAGGTATATATATATATATATATAAAAAGGCACTATATAGGCAGTTTCTGGTTTTAAATGATGTGGAATTTAATTTATTAGATGGATGTGAACGAGACACCAAAATTATATACAGAGGATTGGAGCTTTACTTTGTAGGAGCTGATTTAGTTCATTCAATTAGAAATTCCCGGTGATGACATTAAATATATGATAAACTGTTCCATTTATAGAGTAAGTAATCATCTGCCACGTGCTCTTGCAAAAGAAATAAATAAGTAAATAAAGGACTTATTTTTAGGATAAGATACTTGTAGGATTTTCTATCTTTAGATCCATGGCCACTTATACTCTTGGGATATGTTTATTTTTTTCCTTTTAACTTCCGTTGATTACTTTTTTTATTTTTAGTTTATCACATCAATTCATGAAATCATCTCAATCTTTAAATGATTAGAATTCCTGTGTGGTCCTTTTTGTCTTCCTATATGGTTCTACGAATTCTGTCTACGATATATCCCTTACAATTTTTATTATTCTCAATGATATTCCTATCAATTTTATCAAAATTCATCAAGATTTATTGTATCATTTCCTTCAATTTTTTTAAAAAGGTATTTTTCTGTTTTGATAAGTGAAATTTGGACTGTTAAAGAATTCTTCTCTTTATAGTGAAAATAAATAAATGTATTGCGCTGCAAACATACCATCTCTCATACAAATTAATGTGAATGGTTTGAGTTTGAGTCCTTCCTTTTAAAAAAAGGAAAAATAAAATAAATTTATTGGTATTTTTTTCCCAACTACATTACACCGGTCACATAGTCACATAGTAAAGGATTTAATTCTAGCCGGTTTACTCCTTGATACTTTGAATGCAAATCATCACGGTACTGGCATCCATCAACTTAAATCATGCATATATTTGCTAGTTTTAATACAATTGTAAAAGGGAAATTTTATTTTAAAAAAAATATTTGAATATTAGTTTCTTGTATTAGTGAATAAAATTCCCTTGCATGAGAGTATATCTCAATGTCGGTAGAAGTCCGAGATCAAATGTATTGTCATGTGACATGTAGTAGCACATATTTGTGTGGGAATTGTGTTGTATAATCTAAGTGCGAGAATCAAAATAATTACGGAATTGTGAAAATTAGAGTATTGTTTTCACGAGAATAGTGAATTTACTAATTATCGATATTGACTAATCCTAGGGTAAATGGGCGAATCTATACTGACTGACTTTCACAAATAGTATGAGTTAAATGAGCAGCAAGTCCCTAACCATTTAAGTTTTTTATTTAGTAAAAATAAAAATTAAAAAGAAAAAAAAGAAAACTAGCTTCCTACCATTTAACTACTTTTTTTTTGTTTTTATTTGTGCTTTTTTTTTTTTTTTTTATGTTTTTGTTTTGTCTTGATTTAGAAAGACTTTGACCAAGGTTTCTTCCAGCAAAATTCTCGCAATTGCCAACTTGGGAATATTTAGTTATTTATATTTCTAATTCAGTTTTCTTTAAATGCATGGACTTCTAAATTCATTATTAGGCACATTAGATTTTCCTTTAGTGGAACTTTTAAATTCCTGGAATGTCCTTAAAAAAAATTTAGAATTATCTCATAACTTCTTCCCAAAAAAAATAAAAATTTGATATTTGAGTAAGTTAAAATGTGACTTATAAGTTAGGTTTTTAAGATTTGGAATGTTTAATTGAAATCTAAACATCTTATTATCAATCTGAAGCATCAAATCACGGTTTTTCCAACTTGAAAATCGCATTTCGACTAAAATTTGGTCCCAGTTGATTGTTCATCCAATCCAATTCATATTTTTTTTGGGCATATTATATCCCCGGATTTTAGAAATTGCATCCAATCCAAATCCACACGAAACTTTTTAACCAATTCAATCCAATGTGCGAATGTATAAATTGGATTGCTTATTTTTTATCAGTTACTTAAGCCTAATTAATAAGTTGTTATAACTAGGTGGTTTTTTCTTCTGCATTAGTTATTTTTAGTACAAATTTGAGCCTTTATATTTTAGAAAGTATTAATTAAGCCCTTGGTTTTTTGTTCTGTATTATTTACTTTTAGCGCTTTGTATTATTTATTTTTAGCACAAATTTAAGCATAGTATTAATTATGTGCTGAAGGTTATACAATAAAATTTTATACCTTATACTACAACTAATAGAAAATTTTACCATATATATAAATACATATAAAAAGAATGTATAAATTATATATATATAATACACATAGGTAAAAAAAAAAATACCTACTAAATTGGCAACTAATATATATATAGGTATTTTTTTTTCACCTATACGTAAGTATTTTTTTTCTAACCGTTGGATCATCATCTAATAATGATCTAACAGTTATAATGATGTGCATGAAAAGACATGCATTATTAATGTTATTTTTTTTCTTATTTTTTAATATAAAAAATATATATATGATAAATTTTTATTGGCTAAATTGATACCAATGCATAATGCTTAGGTAAAAAAAAAAATACCTATTGAATTGGTACCAATACATAGTGCATAGGTAAAAGTGGCAAAACGGGCCGGGCCAAATGGGCCGGCCTGCGGCCCGTCGTTATGGCCCGCGGGCCGGCCCGCATTAGTACAGGCCGCGGGCCGGCTAGGGCCTAAGGTAATTTATTTAAAAAGTTTTTAAATAAATTTAAATATAAAATTTTTTCTAATACTTATAAATACACATTCACTCACTTTGTTTTTCACACTTTCAAATTTCAATCTAATTCTAAACAATTTTCTTAAGATTTTTATTTTAAATTTTTTTTATCAAATTATATACTTTCAGCTTATTTAATTATTTATAAATTTTTATCAAATATGAAAAAACCATAATATATTATTTATATATTTTTATAAATTTTATTTTTAAATTTCTAATAATTTTAACTAATTATACAAATAATAAACTTATTTTTAAATTTTTTTAAAATTTGGGTCTAGGACGGGCCGGCCCGTTTTAGCCCGCCAAAAAACCTGGCCCGTTTTGGCCTGTCAAAAAGCCCGACGGGCCAACGGGCCCAGACCGGACCCTATTTTATTTTGGGTGGGTCTAGGGGTGTTCAAAAAAACCACCAAACCGTGGAAACCGCCCAATCCAATCCAAACCGCCCAATCCGTGCGGTTTTTTTTTTTAAATGGCCGGTTACGAATTAGAAAATATAAAAACCGACTTGGCAGGTTTGGTTTTCGGTTTTAGAAAAATTCGATTGGATTCAAATCGAACCGGCCAATAAGTTTGTATATGTATTTTTTTTTAAATGTATATTAATAGTTTAAAATTTAAGCTTATTCATTCTAATTGAGTAATGATTTCTCTTAGCTTATTTAGGACTATGTTGCTTAAGACTCTTATAATATTTTAGACTTTAAATCTTGTTGTTGTGATATGTTTAAGATTAAAGATTTTAAGTTTACTATTCAATTTTGATTAAGTTGTAAGTTGTAACTAAAATTTAAGTTTACTATGACTTTCGATTTGGTTATAGCTTTTAACTATGTTATGGTTTCGTTTTATATTTGGACTTTATGTTTTAGATGAAATATAATTTTGATATGAGCTTAGTTGATATTATATTAATTCAAATTTTGTAAGTTTTCAAACTGCAGAAACCGCCCAAACCGGCCGCAAAAATGTAGGTGCGGTTTGGCCGGTTTGAATCCACAAACTCAAACCGCACGGATTGGTAAATCGGCCAAACCGTACATTCGGATTGGTTTCTGGATTGACGATTTAGACCGTCCAAACCGGCCATAAACACCCCTAGGTGGGTCGGCCCAGGCCCGCGCATTTTGCTACCTTTATGCAGGTAAAAAAGAATACCTATTGGTGCCCATATATATTGTGAATTAGATTTGGAGCTGTTATTTTCAAGATGAATTGAGCGATTTGGATTGAATCCAGCGGATTTTAAATGTCCCTATCTCGACTAGATCAAATTTAGGGGTGGCAATATAGGTCATGACACGATAACACGACTCGAAACCCGCACGATTAGCTGAAACTACTTGACACGAAATTGACACGATTAAGTAATTTTTTAATAAATTATATTAAATAATTATTTTCAAAAAAATATTTTTTCATGAATTTCTTGTAAATAAAATAAAAAATATAAAGCTAATGAACTAATTTCTCTTACTATAGTAAAACTTAATTAAAAAAATCGAGTAAACTAACAATTATACTATTTATATAAGTTTTGAACCATCAATCTGCACGTCGTTTTCATTAAATAAGTGCACGTAGGTTAACCTGTACACGACACGATTTAATTAGATTAAACACGACACGACACATATTGCCACCCCTAATCACCACCCCTAATCAAATTGTCCAATGGAGCATCTCGATTTGGAACACAGTCGGTTGTCTATTTAGCCGAGTGTGGCATTTTGGACTTTTCTGAGCCACATCGGGGGAAAAAAAAAAAAAAAAGTCTTCTATATAACCGTTTACTGCCAATTTGCCATGGCGGTTGTTTAATCTTTGGACCAAGTTCAGAGAAGAGTAGACTGGACTAGACTAGAGAGAAGTTGTTAAAAATGGAGGACAGAGAAGATCTCAACTCCATCTTACCCTACTTGCCTTTGGTCTTACGATCGTCGAGCCTATTCTGGCCTTCGCAAGCGCTCCAAGTCCTCAAGGCCTTGGCCGCTGGACCTGACCAGAGCCGTGTTCGCTCCGGAGAGCTCCTATTCCTCGCCATTTCCGATCTCAGACGCTCTCTTTCCCTCTCCGCCGAGCCTCTCGCTCATTCTGCTCCTCAAGGTTACGCCCTCTTCTTCGATGAGGTAATCAATTCAAATCCTTCTCACCGCTTCAAATTTAAAAAGGCTTCCTATTCCTCTTCTTGACCCAAATCCCTATGTTCTATTATATATATATATATAATCGTATTCTTGAACTGAATTTGATAGAAAGAATTTTTATTTTGGGGGGGTTTGCAGTTAATATCAAGGGAGGAATCCAGGAAATGGTTTGAGGAGGTTGTTCCGGCTATGGCGAATTTACTATTGCGGTTTCCTTCTTTGTTAGAATCTCACTATCGGAATGCAGATGGGCTTATCAATGGAGTTAAAACTGGTCTTCGTCTTCTCAATTCACAAGAAGCTGGCATAGTGATCCTCACTCAGGTATATCTCGCTCTCTCTACTTGAATCAATCCTCAATCTGTTTATCATCTTGGGCATATATTTTTAATTTTTAAAATGTTCACTCTGCATGCTAATATGGCAGATTGACAATAAATTAAGCTAACATGTATTGTATTTGCAATTTTGGAGAATATTATATTTCAACCCCTTACTGCAACTATAGTAGAAATCAATGGACTTACACATGGGTCTGTATCATAAATCCATTAGGCAGCATACATACTTATTAAAATTTACTGGTTTTGGTGAATGTAGTGGCTTAATCATTAAGGAAGTTTGTTTATATGGCATCGTGTGCTATGAAGTAGATAATGATAACTGGGGAGTAGGTCATTGCCTTTACAAAAAGGCTTTATCTCGTCCGTCTTCTCTACTTATGGACATCGCACATCAAGTTCAAGGTTCCAACTAGTAGTACTAGAATAAGTTTTTTGAGTTGTTGTTAATGAAGATAAAGTTCCTTCGACCAATAATATATTATTTCCGCTTTGTAGATGATTCAAAATGCATGAACATTGTCGCTTGGATAATATTTTTGACCGCTGAAACATTTTTTCTTTAATAATAAATTAGTGATCAAAGAAAATGAGCAATTACAAAAAATAGATAAAGGATAAATCCTTCTAATAAACTTAAAGATTGAGAGAAGGAGTGATTTTAATCTTCTTAGAATTGGAAGCCCATAGAGATGTCAAGAAACAAGATTCCTAGATTTCAAGTTCCAACATTGATTTTCCATCTGTTTTATTTAGAGGTTTGTTTTCCCATAAATCTCTTTCAAAGATAGTTTTAAAACTGCTTTGTCTAAGCTAAATATACTATCTCAAAATGAATGTGATGATATGTTAGGGATAAACTCAGATCAATATTTCTGTTCATATTCTAGATACTATTCGAACCCCAAATTGGTATATTTGTTAACACACACACAATCCCCCCCCCCCCCAAAAAAAAAAAAATCTCTTCCAAAGATACTTTTGACTATTGTTTTATCCATAGTTGATATTACTTCAAAATAACTGCAAGGATATTTTAGCAGTAAGTAAACATCTATATTTTTATTCATATTCCAGAATCCAGATACTATCCAACTAGGTCTCTTATGGTTTCCTAAATGATGTAAAGTGAGTAACATGTTAGAGTCAGTTCTCCTCTGCACTAATTTACACTTTAGTTTTGCAAAAGAGCATTCTTACTTTGTGTCTGTGTCCTGTTTAAGTTGCCTTAATTTTGGTGGTCCATGTTTGTATTGCTTATCAGGAATTGATTGGTGCTCTTCTTGGATGCTCTTTCTTTTGCTTGTTCCCACTATCTATCAGAGGTGACAAACATCTTCCAACAATCAACTTTGATCATTTATTCGCGTATGTGACCTCAACTTTCATTAGACTGGGTATGGGTGTCCTAGTATTTTTAATCTTCTACTTCTTTTATCGACTTTGTTAATAGAATTGAAATTTCAGTTATAAGGGGTTAATTACATATGAAATTAAAGTTCTTTTATATCCCTTCGACTATGAGTGAAGATTTAAGGGAAGTCGTTCCACAATTAAGAATTAAAGTTTTATTTGGCTTCAAGAACTAGTATCATTTTTATCAAATTGGAAAAGTTTTTGATGTAAAATCTTCTCTTCAATTTTACTCCTTTGGAGGGCTGTAATGTTTTATGCCTATATATATCCTGTGGGAATCTGCATCATGCATGCATATGGGAAGCAACGAGTTTGCAAAGGGCTAAAATGTTTTTTCTATGACCAGGATGTTCTTGGAAGTCTTCTTAATTTTCAACTAAAAATATCAAGGTAGATAATAGTAACTGTATTTACTTAGTATTTTCTCTTCATCTTGTATTTTGCTTTGTGCTATAATTTATGTTTTTAATTTTCTCAAGTTAGTGGATTTTCTTGTTATGATACTTTTAATGAATACTTTTAGCTGAAAGTGTAATATGTGCAGGACTTTATATGACAGTTGTGATCAAAAGCAGCAGAGCAAGATAAAGTGTATTGTACACTATTTTGAAAGGATATGTGCACATATCCCTGTAGGTTCTGTGTCATTTGAGCGAAATGTTCTCCCTTTGGAGCATCGTCCTTTATGCATTTCCTACCCTGATGCTAATTTTTGGAGTGGTTCTATAATTCCTCTGTCTAAATTTGAGGTAAGAAAGAAGAAATAGAAAAATGTCATTGATTAGTACACCTCCGGTGCTGGTAATGTCGGGACTGTGGTTGTCCATCAACACAAGGAATTATACGCTAATGAATTATCATTATTGTAGTTTGTTGGAGTTACGGTATACTTTATGCTCATTCTTGACTCACGCCCCAATCACATGTGATTTTTCAAGTAGCCCTTTTATATTTCTGCAGGTCTGCAGCTCAGGCTTGATAGAAGATCAATCAAGTGGAGCTCTTGAAGTGGATTTTGCAAACAAGTATTTTGGAGGTGGTGCTCTTCGTAGGGGCTGTGTACAGGTCTGCTTAGAATATTATGGAATCTTGCTTGGTTTATTTTCTTTTAACTAATGAGACCATATTCTCGTTCCAATCTGATACAAATTTTTATTAAAATTTTATTCAGGAGGAGATCCGTTTTATGATCAATCCAGAATTAATAGCTGGCATGCTTTTCTTGCCTGCTTTGGCAGATAATGAATCAATAGAAGTTGTTGGTGCAGAAAGGTTCTCAAACTATACAGGGTGAGTGCGCAACTGACATCTACAGATGTCATAATCTTAATTTGATTTACATTGAGTTTAAATACGACTTAGCTGGACAATAAAAGGATGAGTTCTTCTATATCGTTTCGGGGTTTGTAGTTCATATATATATGGCTTTCATAGATTGGATTGCTGTTGTACTCTTAAAATATAGTGTGAAAATAGTACATTTTGGTAACTTTTCCTTAAAGCTTTTCTTGACCATGTGAACAGATTTTGGTGTATACCTTTTATTTCTACAAGGTGTCCTAATGCTAATTTAAATATCCAAACTTTGATTTTCTACCTTCATTATTATTGTTTTCTTCTTGCAATCCGATACAATATCTGATGTTTAGGTATGCTTCTTCTTTCCGTTTTTCTGGTGACTATGTGGACGAGAGGGAAATGGACTCTCTTGGAAGACATAAAACCAGAATCATCGCAATTGATGCATTATGCAGCCCAGGGATGAGACAATACAAAATAAAATACCTCCTTCGGTATGTAACATTGAATGCAGACATAGTTTATCAGCACAAATTTATAATTTTAACATAAAATCTATACATTCAAGCATTATTATTTGGCAAAATAAGTTTCTTTTGGTGCGTCTGAAACACCAGGCCATTATTTATCAACAAAGATTTCAATTGTTTTATCTTTTTAATCTGGGATTGCATGTATGTGTGCACTAGGAAGAGAAGCTCAAATAGCACGTGAGATTCCTTTATTTTTACATTTTTATTCACTTGTTTGTAATCTTCAAAAATATTTAGGCTTTTACCTTGCAATTTTTAACATTTTAGGTCAGAGTTACACTAACACCCCTGATTTATGTTAAAACTACAATTACACCCCTTAAAATTCAGAAAAGTTACACAGAAACCCTCTAAACGAGTCAAATTTGGCTAAAATTCCACAAATGATCATTAAATTTTCATTCAACACTCAATTGTTTCTATTGAAGCACTTGAATGTTAAATTGAAAGAATAATTTTGATAAATGGTGAAAATCTCTCTTATTTTTTCACTCTGTTTCTCAGTCCAAGGGGTGTCACTGCGATTATTTTTGGTCCAGGGGTGTGACTTTAATTTTGGCATTATATAAGGGTGTCAGTTCTCATAACTTAACCAAAGCTGAAACAGGCCAACATTTGTCATCATCTCAGCTCTGCCTTTTACTCCTGTTAAACTGTTTAGGATTAAACCACACTAATTTTTTGTTGCTACAAAACAGTTTGTTCGTCTTTGAGTCTGATAACTATCCTTCCGCTAAGAATTCATTTTCTTTCGTTTTACAGTGAGAAATTTCAATATTTTCAACTTGTTTCTTTCAACAGGGAAATTAACAAGGCATTCTGTGGCTTTATGGATCAATCTAAATATCACCAATATGAGAGACTGTTATTCAAGAATGATTTTTCTGGAGATAAGCACAACCTAGTCATTAAAGATCCAAATTACATGAACAAGAATAATAATGTACGAGTTCTCTATGCTTTCTCTTTCATTTATATTTGATAGTTCATATCTTAGGGATTATAGGTTGTCTAACTTAACATTCAATATAACATATGTTGAAGCTGATGTTGGTTTGGTCATTTAGCATGGTTAGGACTTAATGCATGTAGACAGGCTGCAAGTAATGAAATGTCGAGTTGAGCAATGAGTGTTTTAACTTGGGTTGATTGAAATGAGTATTACTCAAGCATAGGTTGAGGTTGATGCTCATGTTTGAAATTGACATCTTGGTTTCTTTCATCTTGATTTAGGCATTACACATTGACTTGTATTCTTCAACGGAAAAAGAAAGGCATGTTTGCATTGATTGGTCCAATCTTAAGCTTGAATGGAATCATAAACCTTAATCACGGAAGATTAATATACTTTGCAAACTTATGGCTTGGTAACGTCTATTTTTCTATTTTTTATTTACGAATACCAAATGGTCATATTACCATGATGTGTTTCTAATAAAAAAATAAAAAACTGAAAAAAAAAAAAAGGGAACCAAATGGTCATTTTTACCATGATGTGTTTCTCATAACCGAAAAAAAAGACCAAATGTTCAACACTTTTTGTAATACACCATTGTTTTTTTATAATTATTGTTATTTAATCGTTTTTAAAATTTTTAAATTAAGATTTTATAAATAAATAGGCTCAAGTGTTTTGAGGGTGGGGAGGGAGGCCTCTTTCTCAATTTTTAAATAGAGATAAATGGATTTTCTCCCCACGAATACATTGATCGGTTTTCCTCCCTGCTCATGAAATTCTGCTTATTTCTTTTATTCCTAATTTAGTTTTTGAACTTTGGTCATTTGCTTCCTAACAGATGAATGAAGCTACCTCAACTTCCATAGAAACATTTGAAGAGTTTGTAAACCCAGTGATGAAAAGTTTCCAGGAGAAGGGTTGTCAGTCTCTTGTCAATCAAGACGATGTAGGGATAGCAACTGGAAATTGGGGATGTGGTGCCTTTGGAGGGGATCCTGAACTGAAGACCATAATCCAGTGGCTTGCAGCTTCTCAGGTAACTCCATATCTTGACCAATTGAAACAAATTGTTGAATTAGAATAGCAAGCATTTCACAGATATTAATATAGAGCAGGACCTTCATATTGAGACCATCTCCGAAGCAAATGCTATATTTGGCACAAAAATAGCAAAATGATAAATTTGACACAAAAATAGCAAAATGATAAATTTGACACAATTTAATTTCTCACTCCAATGCACAATGATATTTTTATTAAAAATGCTGTTTTTTTTATTATTATTAAATATTAATAAGGCAATTATAACCATTAGGAACCACCAACATTCATTAATTATATGCATTAAAAAATGTGTTCTAATTACTTTAAAATTATAAAATGGTACCTGTAAATAAAAACTCAAAACTTTAATCAAATACCAAAATTAAAGCGCTGCATTGGAGAAAGATTTTTGTGCCCAGTGATAAATTATAGTATTAACATATTGATTTAACTCTCCACTGGAGATGCTTCAATGTTGGAGCCATTAGATTCTATAGTTGATTTATGATTTTTTTTTTTTCCCCATTTCTGCACCTTCGACCAACCATTCTGTTATATAAGACATTTTTGTCTTTCGCAAGCAACGGCTTTTAAGGTATTTTATTCTATGGAAGTAAGATGGTCAATATTTATGTTAAACGATGAGATGCCATATTCTTCACATCACCCAGATTTTTAAGCTAATCTTTGTTGTAAATGGATGCCATTTTTTCAGGCCCTGAGACCTTTTGTCGCCTACTACACATTTGGCATGAGAGCATTGCATAACCTAGATCAGGTACTTTTACTTGGCAGTACCAAAAGCTTCATGTGTATCATTATTGTTGCAATGTCTATTGAAGCAACAACTTTGTCAACGGTTATCTACATACATACTCAGAAGAAACAAGTAATTTCCATGTAGCTGATTGAACTTTCTAAGATTCTACTCTGATACCGTAGCTTTTGGCGACGATTCTTTCTTATATTTTTCTGCTATCAATGCTAAATCCTAGGCAGCTGCTTATACTCACGCTATCTTCCAACTTCCTTTGTTGGTGTGGGACAATGCATAACTTCTTCAATCTCTTATTATTTGTTTATTTATTTTTGGGTGGAGCAGGTGACCGAATGGATTCTTTCACATAAATGGACTGTGGGGGATCTCTGGAATATGCTAGTGGAATATTGTTTGCAAAGAGTTAAGGGAGAAACTAATGATGGCTTCTTTACTTGGCTACTTCCATCTCTACCAAGCCATGATGATTAAGATACAAAATTGTATTATAGAGGTCTTTAGCTTAGAGTTGCTGCATTATTCACCATGTCCATTGAGTTCATCCCTGCATAAAAGATGTTGCTTAAATTAAAACAAGCAGAACTGTTGTAGTTGCAACTCATTTTCTTAGGCTTCTATTTTCATATAAACATGTTTTGAGAATTGAGGTGGCGTGTGTGTTGACACTTGGATACTGGTTATGGGGTGTCCACGAAACTTTGTTTTTGTTTATAAAATGGGAATTAAAAAAGAGAATAAGTGTGTTCTATAAAAGAGCAGGCTAAACTCAATCCCCTTAATTTTCAAATACAAGACACTTATAGTGTTTACTATATGTATTTTACTGAGAAGGGAAATGCTGAAGGGTATTTATGGTGTTTAACACTACATATTAATAAAGTAGAGGATCTATACGAAAATTCTGTAGTGGGTTCTATAGCTCTATTATTGTGTATTGGCTCATAGCATTGCTTACTTTGAAACGTACAATACTCACAGGGACGAAGCTAGCACACTAGCAGAGGGGGTTGAAGCCCCCTCCCCTCAATTTGTTTTTTTAAATTCATTAAATTTAAATTTAATATAACCTTTAGAAAAATTTGAAAAATATAATTTAGCCCCCCCAAAAAATTAGAAATATAATAAAGCTCCATAGGAATCACTTTTTAGTTTGGTTACTAGTGTGGTAATTAAAGTTGTTGGAGCTTCCTCAAAGAGTTGTGATATTCTTCGACAAAAGCAGTCATAGTATTTGAAGCATTCAAGAGTGGTGACATCTCAAGTGGACGAGGTTTAACTTAACAAAGTACTCCTAAAAGATAGGGTGATACTTGTTGGGGTCTCATTATGGTATTTTACTAAGCTTAATTAACATGAGATGATTGTAGATAATGGAACAAACTATGATCAAAGATATGAATTAAGTAATCTATTAAAATTGATGATATTATTTGATTTTGTGTTCACTTTACATTTGATGAGAACATTGTTGGGAATGACAAATGAGTTGTCAAAAGCATTATAAATGAAAGATCAAGATATCATGATTGCTATGAATTTGGTCAGATTGTGTAAGCAATGATTGCAAATAATGAGGGACGGATGAGATTCTACTTTTAAAACGCAATACAGTTGTTCCTAATATAGATGATACTTTTCTTACTCGAGGTCGATCATGATGTAAAGCTCACAAGATCATAAATTTTCATCACTTTTGTGCGGAGTTACTTTATTATATCATTGATATATATATATATATATGCAATTTCGAGAGTTGAATGATCGCTTCAACGAGGTAAATAGAGTGGGTAATTAATGGATGAATGATAAGTTACTTATTTACATTGAGAAAGACATATTTAATAGCATTGATAATAAACTCATTGTAAAACGCTTTCAAAGAATGAAAATGCGTCGAGTATAATTGTAATACTTGTTATTATTTTTAATTATTTTTTGAATTATAATTACAGTTCAGCCCCCATGATAAGAAATCATGGCTCCGTCCTTGTCCAAGCATATATAATTTCGACAAATTTTGTTTTGGTAATTAAGTGTGGTTTATTTTGCCCTAAATTTAACGAATGTGGTTTCCTCTTCCGCATATTGTTAATGGTACTCTCCACTCCCCGAATTCTGTCAAGTTGCAATTTGCTGCAAGATAAATGACTGACTTATTTTTAATATTTTCCCTAAATTTGGCAAATTAAGTGCGTGCGTACTTACTTTAATTTTTTTTTTTTTTTTTTCTTTGAGATGCTATAGCTCCTATTGTTATAGAGTAGATTACTAATTCTTATTAACTCACTCCTGGTCAATGAAATGATGGACGGGATGCACACCAGTTTCATTATACGTGCCTTAGGCAGGTAGGACACTTGTTTCATAAAAAAAGAATGTAATTCTTTTTACACTTTCAAATCTCATAATTTGACACGTGGATTCCATCATCCAATTTAATATTTTAATGCAATAACGTAAAGTGGAATCCATGTGTTAAGTAATGAGATTGAGAAAGTACAAAAGATAGTATAAAAGATAGTACAACTAGCACTCCTCTCAATAAAAATATAAATATTTAGTTTGATATGGTTATATTTTTGAAAAAAATATTTTTTAGATATTTTAGTTTTTGAAACACATAATTATGGAGTTGTTAATATCTATTTCATGACATGATATATATATATATATATGGAAAAAATCTTCAAGTGTGATATATTATGGGTCTAAAACTTACTCTTATTATTTTGAGTAAAATGGCAAGGTACACTAAGACTTTGTCCCAAATAATGTTAAATGCGTATAATTTAATTGACTTGTTTGAAACAATTTACAATTAGATTTACAATTAGCTCAACAAGAACGGAAAAAAAAAAATGAGACGTATCAAAATTTTAAATCATTATCATTATATGATTTTGATTATTACTATTATTTAAAGGGCCATAATCATGTAGGTATTTTGTTTTTTTCTACTTATCTATAGATATTTTTTTTTAGCCGTTGGATTATTTATCTAACAGCTACTATAATTTAAGTAGTTGAAAAAAAATAATAAAAATAAATTTACATTATTTAATAATTTTCTCTCAATATCTTTTACCATAAAAAAATATGTGTGATGAATTTTAATGAGAAATTTAGGTGGATGACCAATATTTTAAATTTAATTAAATAGATGTTTACTTTTTAAATTTTATAGCTAAATGTCTAAGTATATATATTAAGTGGATGTAATTAGTCCATCCGTTAATGGGACCGCTTATATAAACCTTTTTTTTTTTTTTTTGGTTTTTTGTGGATAAACCAATTTGTTTTTAAAACTTTGTATGTAACTTCCGTTTTACACCGTTTATTTTTTTTTTGTTTATTATTTGTTTTAATTTTTAAGGAGAAATGTTGGGTAAGTTGAATTGTATGATATTTATTTATTTATTTTAAGGATGATTTATATGATGTTTAAAAAATAAAAAAAAATTTATGCCTATAAGTTGATTTGCCCCAAAAATAAAAAAATAATAAACAAACAAATAAACAAAAAATACTTATGTGTGTAAGTTGAATTGGCCCACTTAAAATAAATAAATAAAAATTAAAAAGAGAAATTTAGGTATATATGTCTACCTTTTTAAATAAAGTTAAGTATATGTCTATGATTTGAAATTTATAGCTATATATCCAATTTTTAAAAAGCTCATAGCTGATACGTTTTTATTTTATCATTATACCCTTAATTAAATGATCCTTTTTTCCATTTTTTTTTCTCTTTCCATATTTTTTCTCTAGCATTTTTGGCGATTGTTCTATTTGAATTGGTCGAATTGTTCTAGACTGTGATCTTGTGTAGGTATGTTTTTGTTTCTTTAGTTGATTTTGTTGTGTATTGATTTTGGAGATTTTCATTTTATTTGGTAATTCATGTTATAATTAATGTTAATTCAAATATAGTTTTGTTTTTTTCCTAGGTATGAGTAGCTTTTTGTATATTGCTATATGTTTTGAAATTTTTTTTAGTAATTGGTAATAGTTCATTAGTTTTTAGTAAAGGTATATATGATATTTATAGTGGTATATGTGAATTTTTTCGTGATATATTGTATTACTATTTACTAGTTTTTTGTGGTAATAGTTCATCATTTATTTATTGTAGTACATATGATTTGTTTAGTGGTATATACGATTTTTGATATGGTATATGGATTTACTGTTCTCTGATTGTTAGTTTACTATTCCCTTATTTGGTTCATATATTCTTGATTTTGGTATATTTATTTAGGGCGCGTCTACAGTAGGGGCGTCCCTACATAAGGCCATGTTTATACACCGTTTGATAGGAATCTGTGTATAAACAGATTCCCCACAGATTCTCATCAAACGGTGTATAAACAGGGGCCTTACGTAGGGGCGCCCCTACAATAGCCGCCTCCATTTATTTTTTTGTAGTCGTATATGTTGTGTGATTATTGTTGATTAATATATTAATTATTTTGCTATTATTGATCAAGAGTTTGAATCTAGATATATTGTTAATCTATTCTAGCTTTTTGTAGTACATAGTTTTTTGTATTTGGTACATGGATTTTTTAACTTGGTATATGTGTATATGTACCTCCTGAACCAGCAGATATGATATTTTTTTTAATTAATATTTGTTTCTTGATTTCTTCATATAAATTCATATATTGATTATGAAGTTGATGAAAATGAAAATTTTAAGTACTTTTTTTTATGGCGTTTGGAGTTTTCGTTAAATGGTGGCATCATTGTAGGCATGTGATATCAGTTGATGGGATATAGGAATCATTACTTTTTTTGTATTGAGTTTATAGTTTGTTTTGTTTTGAAACGAAAGATTTTTTTTTTTTTTTTCATATTTAGGTACATGAATTTTTTGTCTTGTTATATGTAGTTATATACCAGATTCATTACTTGCTATATTATTGAATTTGTTTTCTGTTGGTGGAACAAAAAAATCATCATTGTATATAATATATATATACCTGATTATGTATTAAGATATATACTATTATAGAAATCTTATGAAATAGTGAAAAAAAAATATTATGGACGATTTTTTGAGTTGAGTTATTGTATATAAATATATATATCGTGTTCAAAGTGACAAATTTATGTACTATTTCTTTGTTGGGTTGTGGTATTTGAGTATAGTACCCTGTTTCACATATCCTATCAAGGTATTAGAAGTTATATACTTATTTTATATTAGTATGAACCATAAATAAAATATTATATACCTAGTTCAAAAGAATACATACTATAAAGAGAGAATATTTTTCAATATACATTATCATTCCTAAATAATTTTAGCTTTTTTTTTTTTAAATTACTGTACCTCACAAAGTGAATAACTAATAGCAAGTAACAGTTTAGATTTATATCAAATTGCATTACGTAAAACATATGAACTAACGAGAAAATTGTCTAATATTCAGTGTTTTCCTAATTAAAAGTATTCAATACAATAATCCTTGTCAAACTAAAAAATCATATTATTTTTGCTAGACCAAAAAAGAGTACATGTTCCATATTACTTTCACTTTTGTATCCCCTTCTTATTTTGTTTTTGCCCAGTGAGAAAGTTCTACAACCATTTTTTAGGGATATAATGCCATTTTAAAAATTTCTGGTATAATGTACTCTATTATAACTGGAATCTACAAATATATGAGCCAAATACACAAAGTTATGAACAAAGCACATAAACTTATTAACCAAATACAAACTAAAATAGTTATAAAAAATTCATGAATCACTATGAAAAATTAATGAACCAGTATAAAAAAAAAAAATCATGAACCACTATGAAAATTGCATGAACCACTTTGAAAAATCATGAACTATTATCGAAGTTCATGAACCATATAAAATTGGTTATTATATGAACTTGCTTTTTAAATTGACAACTATGAACTATACACAATTATGCAGTTAAAACAAATATTGTACAAAAATTAGTTCATAGTACCAAGCATTGAAAAAATAATGAATCCAAAATTAATAGAATATAATTTATGAACTCAACTTATTATTTATAAACGACAATGAAAAATTCATGAACTACTATGAAAAAAAAATTATGAACCACTACGAAATTTCATGAACTACTATGAAAAATCATGAACCACTATTAAAAGTTCATGAACCATACAGAATTGGATATTACATGAACTTGCCTTTTAAATTAACAACTATGAACCACACACAATTACATAGTTAAAATAAATACTGTACAGAAATCAGTTCACAGTACAAAGCATTGAAAAAATAATGAATCTAAAATCAATAGAACATAATTTATGAACTCAACTTATTATTTATGAGCGACAATGAAAAATTCATAAACTACTATGAAAAAAATCATGAACTACTATGAAAATTTTATGAACTAAACAGAATTAGATATTATATGAATGTGTGCACTCGAGCTCATGAATGCTCTGGCAATGATGTCAAAGAAATGATCCATTAAATTAAAACAACTAAGCAAAAACTTGAAGTATAAAAAATTCACCAGCAATTCAAATAGTATTGTATATGCTTTCTATCCTATTCTCATTTTTTATACATAAGAAGTTCATGAACCTTAATCAATTTTGGCTAAAAATAAAATATCTCATGACTCAAAAACAGCTGACATACGTTTCAGGTATATATAATGGTCACTTAATCAAGTATTTGTCAAATAGACGAATATACAACAAAAGGACCATGCAAAAGTTCAAAAGGTGAGTTAGATGAAGGGAGGGTAGTTTGGGAATACAATGTAGTCTATTTTATCTGGAATCTGCAAATATATGAATCAAATATGCAAGATTATAAACGAAATACATAAATTTATTAACCAAATATAGATTAAACCGGTGATGAAAAAATCATGAAGCACTCTAAAAAAATGATGAACCACTATGAAACTTTCATGAACCACTAGGAAAAAAATTATGAATCACAATAAAAATTTCATGAACTACTGTGTAATTGACCATATAAATAATTATGTTTATAGTTCACGCCATTACTTTACAGGTTAATATAATTATCACACTATAATACATAATGAGAAACTTATTGAGAACAGCTAAAAGCTTTGTCAACCAACGAAACTAAGTATGTAAATCTTCAAGGCCTTCATAGCATTCAAACTAGTTTCTTATTAAGAGAACTCATAAATTTGAAGAGTTATTGATGAAATAGGAGAAATCCTTAGAATTCATATACCCAAGTTCATAAAATCATGAACTCTAACATTTATGAACTAGATCCCCAATTTCATATACCAAACTGAAAAACTTAACGACGAACTATAAAATGCATATGCCCTAGAATAATCAAATTATATATACTTGTTAGTATGAATAGTATATCCAATTTATAAAGCATATAATATATATATATATATAAAAACTAAATACCGAAATTCATATAATAAATAGAAATCAAGAATCATAATAAATATGATATATTTAGAGGATTTAAACTAAAATTTCAGAGGAATACGAAAACTTAGATTGACAAACATAAATTATTTAAACTAATATGAAATCATAATGAATCAAACTCAAAACATAAGATTATATTTTACAATACTATCTCCAAAATCCATGAACATATAGAAAAATTCATCTACCACAGAAATCAAGATGAATGTACAAATTAACACATAAACACATTAATATTGATGAAATAGGAGAAATGAGATCTGTATATACCTTGTCTTGTTATAATTTTAAGATTTTTTTTATGAGCCTAAGATTTCCAGTGATGAACTTCAGTTGAAGCTTTGAATCGTTCAGTTTCTAGTGGTTT
Organism: Trema orientale; assembly: GCA_002914845.1. NCBI lineage: Eukaryota > Viridiplantae > Streptophyta > Magnoliopsida > Rosales > Cannabaceae > Trema > Trema orientale. The sequence continues at coordinate 971,498 of JXTC01000008.1, forward strand.
TTTTGAGAATTTTCCGGTTGATTTTGAAATTATTAGGTTCGAATTTATGTGAAATCATGAGTGAGTTGAGTCAAAATTTTCGGAGATGGACGAAATTGAGAGAAAATTTTTAGAGGAGTGGGAAAATGCGAGAAAGTAACGGAGACGAAGGAAAAAATGGGTGAGAAAATAGTTTAGGTTTCAGTAGAAATGGCGAGAAAATTTGAGATGAGGGAAATAGGCTTCCAGAGCAGAAGGAAAGTTTGTTTCGTTGGAGAAGGATAGTAGGTTCGTGGCTAAGTTAGATAAAAGGAGGGTAGTTTGAAAGTGAAATGTCTAACGGTAATGATAGTGGGCCAGTTTGCTATAAAATACGGGCCTTGGATATATACTGGGCCAAAAACTAGCCATATAACTAGTCCACCCCTTTAAAATGAAGAACAAACTCAATAGAGAAGAATGAGAAGAGAAACAGAAAAAGGAAAAAAAAATTCAAAGTTATCCATTGGAGATTGAAATCCACAAAACAATTAAGAAAATGCTACAGTAGGAACAGAGATACAAGTTTTCACTTAGGGTTTCATTGAAGAAGAAAACTGAATAAATGGAATAATGAGAAAAGTAGGAGAATCGAAGTTTTTTTTCCTTTAATCATGGGCCAAATCAACTTATGCACGTTAATATTTTTTTTTTTCCCTTTTAAATCTGATTAATTCAATTTTACGGCAAAACTCAACAACTAAACCGCATTAAATGGGAAAAAAAGATACAAATTGTAAAAGACAGTTAATTTTTGTAAGTAATTATTTTAACAAGGTCAAATTTCATCCACTTATTATATTCCCTAATCTTGGGGAAGATTTTTGCTTCCCTACTGTAGAATCCCCCGATACTAACAGATATATATATCAAGTTCTTTCTCCTTTCACATAACAACGTACAAAACTTCATTTGAGGGGAAAAAAAATAATAATAAAAAAAAAGACGTACAAAACAGTGCTGTATTTTAGTTTGAACTCGTTTTATAAATTCTCCAAAAACCCCAAAGAATCCATAGGAAGATGGGACAAATTGAGGCCACTTTTTCGAAATTGGAGAAAAAGTACGTCATAATCAATTATCTCATAATACAGTGTAATGAAACCGCTTTTGTCAAACTTGGGCCAAGATAAACCAAAGTCAATTAAATTAAACCGAAGCAGAGTGTAACACTTTACAAATGTCAAAAAGTGAGGGGGTAATTTATCCTCTAATTTAAGTTCAGGGACACTGCCGTTGAGATAGACCATATTACAAACTCAAGCAAAAGCAAAGTTTCCAGCCTTGTTGAGAGATTACGAATTATTTCTTTAAACTTGATAATTATGACTAATTCTTTATAAACCAGTAACTCGTGGATCCTTATGATATTTAGGATTAGAAATATGAAGATGAGCTCTAAACAAATAGTATCAAATAAACTTGCTGTTATGTCAATCAAATAAATAGTATCACGTCATGTAAATTATTTTTCTGACCAAATAGAATTAGGTTCCATAAATACGAGCTTACTGGCCTTTAATGAGAAAGAACACACCCAGAAATCCAAAAATGGTTTATAAAAAGAAATGTTACTAGCATCAAAGAAAGAGTACAATGAGCCATTTTCAAGTCTAAAAGGAACAAGCAACGTAACACTACCTACCCTCAAGCATAATGCTTGTTTGTATACAGTAGTACACTTATTTCTTTGGATTCTATGTTCTGAAAATAACAACTCCAAATCGTTTATTCTCACTTTTTTCTCCTGTGTAGAATAAGTTGTATACAAAATATAAAAACTAACAGATCTGTTAGATCATATTCAAATCATAAGTGAGACTTTATTTTCAAGATTTTGACAGGTATGAACTTCGTGTATAAACTATAAACCGTACTTTTTCAGCGAGTCTTCAGTTTCTGCCTATAAACTCTAAGTACCTCTCCACAATGTCCAATCCACAAAGCTCCTTCACAACTGGCATAGTAGCAGGAACATCCAATTGGAATATTGAGTCAGATTCTTCCTGGCTGCTCCATGAAAGAATTTGTTCTCTTGCTGCTTTGATGGCAGCTCTTGTAGCAGAGTGAACGGAAACTGCTAGAAGCAATGGTGGCTCGCCGGAAGCTGCACAAAAAGATAATTTCCCTTTGGGCTTGTTATCAGAGTAGCCTTCGGCTAAAACAAAAAAGAAACTTCTAAGTGTTGCAGCATAATATAAGCTTCTCATTAGAGTAGCCTTCGAAGAAATGAATAGTGCATGTTAATCTGATTAAGCCTTCTGAGTTAATTGCTTTTAGCTAGAAGAGCTACCATACGTTCCGAAATGTTACAGTGAAAAGACCTTGCTTGGTAACCTTTTATTCTGTTTTTTTTTATGATCTTAAAAATAAAATGAATGATGGAGATGTTCTTGAATAACATTTTGAGAACATTTTCATCACTCAATTCATTTTTCCAAACAGAAAAACAAAAAATAAAAATGTTGGCAAGCGAACCGTAGAAGTGGTAACTCCATGCAAGCAAAATTGTTCCTCTTTATGATTTTACATATCTGCAGCATTAAAAAATTCCTAGGAAGCACTATCTTCTTATCATAATCCCGTATAAATGTTTGTCAACTGCTAAAGATTTGAATTGTCTATTTGCAGTTCTGACACGATCAAACATTTAGAAACATAACAAGGTTCCTTTCTTGTTCACCTCTTCAATCACAAAACAATAACTTCTACTGGCTTTTTATTGTTTCTTCTTAAAAGAAAACCTCCACAAGTGGGAATTTATCACAAAAGAAGGATGAAAAGTTCATTAGGCTAGGAAAAGACATGAAGAGATATACCCTCAAGAAGTATACACCGAGTAGAAATTAGGTTAAGGAGGAAAATTAGAAAGAAAACAAATGCTGTCTCTAGCTACAAGAGAATGCATAAAATCAGGAGCCAAGTGTCACCACCCTTGTAATCCCTCTAGAAGTTGAGAACTTGTTTTCCTAGAAATTCGAAGATTCAGCTAACTACTTAAGCTATACTATTTAAGACTACGCTAGAGAATTTTTGAATTTAAGTGATGACGATCTGTTTGATTTCTTATCTATCTCGCTTATCTCCACCAATTCTATTTGTTATTATACTTATTCTCTCTATTTTTCTCATCTTATCATACATTATTAAGACTTTTTCCCTAAGGTATTTTGGTTAATTTATACAAACTCCAAATTATTTTTCTCGTCCAAAATTTTTAGCGTAGAACAGATAAGAGCTCTTTCATTTTAGAATTTGATGTTCCAGCATTCTCATCATCCAGTGCAATATGCTATTTTATCTTTTTTTTTCTTTTAATAATTTTTAATCTTCCTTTCTTGAACAATACACAAAATTAATTTATAGAGATCTTTGAAATTTCAAATCCTGAAGAATATAAAACATAGAATTCAGTTTCTATTAGAACACAAAAGACACAAGAAATTAAAAAGAGACACAAAGTAAGAGCTTCTAGCATTTTGAGCACAAGTTACAATTAAAATTGAAATTGATCTAAGGAGTTCATTGACAAAGTTATAACTAGAGACACACCATATATTGTATTTATAGTAAAACGATACCATTTTATTCTCTTGATTAATATTTATAGAACACTTCTTTTCTTTTGTTTTTTTTTTAATTTTAAATTTTGATTTCAACACAGTCAAATTAGTTATTACATCCATATTCTTCAGCAAGAGTAAATCTGAATTATAAGTTGCATACAGGTATAACAGGCTGGTAATAAACTAAAACACAAAAATTCAATTGATGAAGAGACATACCTTTCGAAGAGAGAACACGCTTTTTGTGATGTCCGCTGTTCAATACTTCAACGTTGAACTGTTTGGGGATGGTGTCTAATGAAGGAATCTTGTATGTCCATGTGCTATCAGCAACCACTAATCCATCAGAATTTGTGAGGTACTCTTCATCCATAAAAAACCCAACTCCTTGTACAAAAGCTCCCTCAATCTGCAAGAACCAACCCCTAATTAAATACTAAAATAAATCATGTATACCGTCAATCCAGCAAAGACAAGGATATTTTTCTTGAACATTTTTTCCGTGGTGCAAAGCCATTGACAGTTCTATTCTATGCATGGATATTCTATCACTTGAAGAATCTTATTTGTTGGCTCCAATAACATGTATGCTATCAAAATGTTTGTATCGTACTGAGGGAAAGAAAAATGATGGGAGAGAGTGCAAAGACAAAGGAAACAAAAATGGGTATTGCATGTTGCTATATTATTCTCAAATAGTTGTTCTATAAAGAATTTTAATAATCGAAATATTCAAATGAGAACCTTTTGACATAGTGTAGTTCATACAAACAATTAGAATAACTAAATTTCACCACTGTTTCTTTGCTGACACTAAAATTCACAACTGTTATCGATGGATAATAAGATAACTGAATAAAATTAAAACTCTTTTCCCATTAACTTATACTTCCAAAATTAAACAAAAGAAAATATACTCAGTTTTGTCTTTTCAAAATTTTTACTATACAGACTTAAGGAAATACATTTTTCTTTCTTGCATTCACATTTTCCCTCCTCCGAGACTATTGATCTATTTCTTTTCGACTTTCCTACCATTGTGTAAATGAGACTTGTTTAAACTGTAAGCTGAATTCCAAGAAAATGTCTCTAGAATGAACAACAAATAGAAAAACTCGAATTATATTTCATAAAAAATCAGGATTACCTGTCCAAGATCAACTGCAGGGTTGAGACTCTGTCCGCAGTCATAGATAATATCCGATTGCAAAATTGTGGTTTGTCCAGTCAGAAGATTAATCTCAACCTGTGATAAGATGGCTTCAATATTAAATACTTTTCATTAGCTATATACTGGCGCTCATGCTGATACTCTGATTTGAAGTAAGATTAACTAAGCAGTTTCATACTACCACAATGAACTGATTCATGTTTAAGAGTTACAGACCAAATCTAACTAGTTTGAGACACTATGTAATATAAACAAAATCCTGCAATGAAGTAAAAAAGGTTCCTGCAGAAGACTCACCTCACTCACTGCAGCGCCATAGTTTAGGTATCGCATGGAAGACATATCCGGCACGTAGAGAGAACTTACTGAAAAGTTTACAGACTGTGAGTACCCCTGCATAGGTATAATGAATGACACAAAAAGAGATTAGGAATCAATTTGGGAATAACTCTTAAACATTAAAAATAAATGCAAGAAATCCTAAGTTTAGTGTCATGTAGCTAGAAAGTTAATGTTTGTTGAGAAAAAATAAATTTACCATGATCTATCTAAGTCAGTCCATAGGTCAGCAGGATAACTTACTGATATTCTAATCATCAAGAGAAAGAAACAGTAAGATCCAAGTAGATACCTGAGCGATAAGTGTCTCCCATTTGATAGAATTAGAGCCCACCTGCAACCTTTCCTTTAGAGGAGCTAACCTCTCAACCAAGACGTTGCAGCAGAGTCTGACTGCCTCACAGCTTGCTTCAGATGTAGTGCTCCCAGCCGTGAACCCCCCTTGGATCAAACTCAATGTATCAGTCTGTATGACTCGTACTTTATGCAGGAGGTGTTCAGTTCCATCACCAATGATTGAACCGAGAGCAAAAGCAGCCATCTGTTTTACCTTTGTCCAAAGCCCCTGGCCCAGCTCAATTCCCCCTACTTCAACAACAACAGATCCATCCGATAGAATGCTTACTTTCCCCGGAGTTGCTCTGAGCAACACTTCAGACACAACTGGTACTCTAGATATGCCCCGTTTTTGCCATCTATTATACCTATTAAATTCTTTTATCTTTTGAGTCCTTTGATTAAAACTTGAAGATATAGACAATTTATCCCATATTGAAGGTAAAGTATACTCCTGAGCTTCTCCAGCAGCACGCTTATAAAAAAAAACAAGGCTGTTGTATGTGTGAAGATTTTTGTGTCTGACAGAATCAGCTTCCAGTGAAAGAAAAGATGCAACATGCTCAATTATAGCTTCAGCTATATAAGATCCCTGTACCTCTCCAGGACCCCGCATTGCCGACTTGCTCGAATGGTTTGTTTTGCATAACTTTATGTCAAATGCCAGAGCACCCCAGTCATACTTGTTAAGTGCACCAACCAAATTTGATGGTAGGACTGGACTTATATCTGCAGACATTCCTGCATCAATTAATATTTCTAGTTCTAAAGCTGTAATCTTCCCATCCGACTTGAATCCGACACTGTAAGTTATTTTCATTGGATGCCTTCCTCCTGCCATTATCATATCAGTTTTGCGATTCATATATATCCTGACAGGGCGATGTAGTTTATGTGCCGCAAGTGCACATGCTGTTGCAACCTGAATTATATTGAAAAGAATGACCTTTAAATTGCAATTAAGTTAAAAAAAGAATGAACTCAATGAGAGAGGGTGACAGAGCCTAGGATGCCATACACGAGAGGATTATCAAATACTTTCTCAGTACTATATCTATCACATATTCTACCAGCTGCAAATTATTCTAAAGACTTTTTGATTGGGAAAAATAACTGATTTTTTCTTTNGGAAGAAACGCACTGAAATTTTATTAGAAAAATGTAGAAAAGACAAAAGATGACTGAAATGAACATCAGATACCTATATAAAATTTAGATAATCCAAAAAGAAGAACCCAGAAAAGATTGACAAGAGAGAGAGTGACTATTATGTACTGACTTTGTGTTCATATATAAAGCCCGGGGGTTATGGAAATACGTACACTGAATTGGAATTTCAGCTACATAAAACCGTCATTTTGCTGGTGATGAATTATTTTCAGGTCATATGGAGAAAAAAATACTCTAAAACTGACGCTGGAGGTTCAGAAAATTATAAAGAGTGTAATTTAGCATCCAACAAGACTAGTTTGGACTTATCCAATATTCAATCATCTCTTCATATGTTTTAAGCATCTGTGGTACATGAAACTACATGATGTAATTACTGTGTCATTTTTTATTCTTTTGGGGGAAGCCAAAATTAATCACTATAAAGTACGAAATAGAGAAGGTGACGAGTGACAATAAAGTAGCACTAAAAGACGAGCGTGATAAAGGATAAAACCTACTTGAAATTGATCTATGTGATTAAGCATATGAGAAATATTTAGATTACAGGATTGGTACCACATAAGCTCCCTACTCCTAATACTGAATTAGTCAACTTGGTTCAAACTACACTAAAACTGTTCAGTATCATTAAGGTTCCATATGTTTTTAGGAAAATTTCAAGACTTGAAATTCTCTCCTCATCATTGCAAGTAGTACAAGTAGAAGAAACATAATTATCTTCTGCCGAAAGCAATAGAACCAAATATGAGACATCTTATGGCATGCTAGAGGATTCACTTAGGCAAAAATAATTAAGCATTTGGGTTATCTTTTTCACTGAAGAGAACAATGAACGCGTCAGAAAGCACCGTAAAAGCTTGTGTTTCAAGTAAGCTAATGGCTTTCCTAGAGAAAACTTATTAATTCTTTAACTTTTTATCTTTATTTTTACGTTATTTCCAAAAAAAAAAAAAAAAGACAGAACACACTTGGGAAAACCTCAATCGTGATTTACTACTTTGGTTTTGTCAGGAAGGAAAGATAAGAAGGTTGTTGTAAATAATACTTACAGGCATCGATTTAATGGCCTTTCCACCAAAGCCACCTCCGACCCTTCTTGTGATAACACGGACATTATTCTCAGGTATACCCAAACACTTTGCAATAACGCTGTGAGCAAATTCGGGACACTGAATTGAACTATAAACTATCATGCAGTTGTCTTCATCCGGTACAGCAAGGGCAGTTTGCGTCTCCATGTAGAAATAGTATTGTGAAGGAAGTTTGATCTGGTAAATGTGAAACTATAAGTTAGAGAAATACAGACATGCTGAATTAGTGGTTATGTGACCATTTTTTTCACCACGTTGCAGTACCATTCAAGCTCTCTCTCTCACTCTCTCTCTCTCTCTCTCTCTCTCTCTCTCACACACACACACACACAGCATGTCCTTGTGTACAAGCATAAACATAATTGAAAAATGTCAACACCAGGATGAGAGCATATACATAATCAAAAAATGTTAACACCAGGATAAAGGAAAATACGCACTAAAATAGAAAAAATTTAATCAAAGAAGAATATCAAATAAATAATGATAAAGTACCTTAGCAGATATAATTTTGTGATCAGCTTCAGTCATTCCTTTTGATATATCGCCACATTGCTCTGGGTAAACGTAAGGAGGAACTTCAATAAAACTGGATCTTCTAACAGCCTCTTCAACAGATAAAATAGGTGGCCCTAGATCTTCCACCCCGTAATCGATCACTGCTAACTTTGCAGCCACATCTGCATGCTTCTGTGTATCTGCGACCTAAAAAAAGTTCAACAAATTACACAGAGATCCCAGTAACAAAGACAACGGATATGCCAGTAAACCACTACAGTAAAATTTACGGTCAACTGAAGAGAACTACAACATAGATAGATGTACCATGGAAGCAGGAATTACCACAATGGCAAGACGCTGACCAGCACACTCAGTTAGATCATCAGCAAATAAAGGTTCAGTGCCAAAAATGGTCTTGGACCCCACATTCTCCCCAGCTTTGGGGATGTCTTTAAAAGTTATAAGATCAACCACTCCATTGGGTTGTTGTTTGGACTTGAACTTTATACTCTTCACTCGCGCAAAAGGCTTTGTGCTATAAATGAATGCTCCATACAAGCAATTCAGTGGTGAAGGAATGTCATCTACATAAACAGCCTCGCCTACACAAATGGTCAGCACGAATGAGACAAGTATTAATTGTCAGAGACAGAAAAATAAAAGAAATAAAAACAAGTGGAGACAATACAATTAGCAGCAATAATGAGAAAATTTAGACGAACAAATCACACCAGGACCGTAGCTTTCTTGGCTGGGTAATTATCAAATTATCAGTAAGGAAAGAAAACAAGAATTTGAACCAAGTGAATGCTTTCAAAGAATAATAGAATGATATCTCATCCATATTAATTTCATGGTGGAAAAAAGCGCACGCTGTGAAAACTAGAAAGGAGAGAGACCGACTGACAAAAGGGACACACATGATGATCTTAACACCAATTCCAAATGACCTTGAGAGATGGAAGAAGAGTCCATGTTACAGGGTCACGTAAGTTTAAACCTAACTGTTCAATTCTTTTTGCAGTTTTCAAACTCAGGTTTCAGACAAGTTAGAGATTTCTTCCTTCTAAAATTATAGAAATAACAATAAGAACAAAAATATAGAAAATAAAAAAATCACCAAAATGTATCAAAATTAAAAATGCAAGTCTATTATAGCCCAATTATGGAATATGCAGTTATTATTTTGAGTGGATAGCTCGGGTTCAAACCTATTTTAAAAAACAAGCAACAAATGGGGAAAAGTTAAGGGCCAGTATAATTACATGGATTTTAAATGGTTCCTTAAAATATGTTCAAGAAATATGGATCGAGGGAGGATAGAGATTAGTTAAACAATAACTTAAACCAGACATAAGTGCAACTAATTTAATATAAAATGAAGAGAAATGTAACTAGATTCATATTGTCTTCTACTTTTAGGCTTTCCATGCAAGTAGTCAAGTCTCAAGCAAGGATAAAGTCATGTTTTAGTCCAGTATATGTACCAGAAGCTTGGAGGACTGCTAAAGATTTTGTAATTGGCTCGCCAACTGGATAATATTCTGTACTTGATTGAATAACCTGCTTTCCAGATGATAGCACAGTTGGAAATTTGTCATAATGAAACTGATTTTCCTTATCTTTAAATTTCAAAGCCTTGGCCAACATATTACTCTTACTCTTCCCCCATAGACAATCAGTAGTTTCAGCTGTACTATCAATAAAGGTGTTAAAGAACTCAAAAAGAAAACCAACAGCCAAACTTGACCTATAAGCAGGACTTGAAGTGCCATCTTCAGGAACAACAGAGGCTCTAACTAATTTAGCAGCTTCATATAAAACCTCAACATTTAGCACTTTTCCAGTCAAAAATTCCTCAACCGCTCTAGCTCTGATTGCATGGTTAGTACCATAAGCACCAAAAGCCAGCCGGCAGCAATTAACTAAGAATCCATCAGAAGTGTCACAAGGAGAAACTTCAGCCAAGAAGGCAGCATTTAGGTAAGGCAATGCATTTCCTAGGGGCCTGGGTGCGGCTCGATAGGTTTCAAACAGCAAGACAGTATTGCCTTGCTGAAAAACTTTTCTAGTTGATTCCCAATTGGGAATTTTAATGCTTAGAAGTATGCTCTTAAAATCTAGAGGAGGTCTTTCCAGAAACTCCTCCAATGTAATTTTTTCACATCTAGGACCGCTTATCACCTCTACCATGGAATCCACAGCCAGAAGAATAGTAGCAATGTCTGAAGGAAAATGCTTCCTCTGTGCCATGACCAAATTTCCCCCTACACTAGCTGTATTTCTGACGAACCTGCTAGCAATTTTATCCATATGATTGGAAATCTTTTTGAACACCATCTCGCCTCTCGACGAAAACTCACCGTGGTTATCTCTATTCAAAGCTTCAATAACTTTTGATATTGTAACAGCTGCTCCAATATCAAACCCCGTTGTATCCATCCTAATTACCGAGAGTTCGGGTATGTACTTAAGATCTATGTATCCTTTATAGTGTTCTATTTCCTTGTAATAACCAATCCCTGTGTTTCCAACTACTATTTTCATCTCAGTCCCATTTCCAAAATCATGATCCTTTAATAATTCTTGTAGCTCCTCAATATTAACAGGACAGTACCAACTATACCTTTTAGAATCCAAAGACATGGCAGACCTGATTTCCCTTTTTAAGAATTCAGGAAATGTACATATCTCATTGTTACGGTTATACAAAGGTAAACCGTTTATCTTTATATCCTTACCATCTTCTTTTCTCCAAAAGGAGTTGAGCCCCAAATCCTCAATATCAACATCAGCCGCAAAACTCTTGCAGGCATCAGCAATGGATCGATACCCAGTACAGCGGCAGAGATTCCCTGAAATAGCCTTTTCAGCTTCAGAAACAGTCACCTTAGAGAACCCGGGAGGAGGGTCCACTCGATCTGTTTTCTCAGCATTAACAAGAGCCGAAAAGATTGAAACACACATTCCAGGAGTACAGAAGCCACATTGAGAAGCATGGAAACCAGTGAACCTCTGGTGGATTGAATGGAAACCATCTTTGCTATTTCCGAAGCCATCAGACGTTGTAATTGAACATCCACTAATATTGCACAGGAGAGTAAGACATGAACTTACAGTAAAATCCTCAACTTTATCATTTTCTGGATCATACTTGGATAGAAGCACAATACAAGCACCACAACCACCTGGAAACATAAGTTTAAAAGGACTTCAATAGATGTACCAAATCTTGGCGAAAAATTAACACATATATTACAAATTTAGTACAGATGTAGCAAATGAATTTGTTCCTGCACTACATTGGTGTACCAAAAATTCACCTCCTTACTGAATAAAATGGCACTACATTGGTGTACCAAAAATTCACCTCCTTACTGAATAGAATGGCTTCGTCAACTATAGGCTTTGCTATCCTATGTCCCAAATAAGATACTAACAAAACTCAAAGCTAGACTTGTGTATTTTTCTCATTTCTCCTCAACAAACACAAAACCATTCAATTGAATACACTCTAGAATCCAGTTCAGGCTCAGAGAAGACGTGTACTTTCTCTTAACGAATCAATTAGTATATATCTCATCCTCTTCAGGAGGAAACTAACCAAAATCTAGGCAACCCCTTAAGAAGAAAAAGGAACTTCGCAAAACTCCTAGCAATAACAACTTTCGCATTCGAAATTTAAATACATCAAAGCAAAATTTGGTTGATTGATTAATTATTCTAAAACAACACATAAACAAGAACAAACTTACACAACCCACATATGACAGAAAAAGAAAGAGTGAAAAAACAGAACATCCCAATGTTTTTAATACTCATATGAAACAAAAACGACATAAACTAAGCACAACTGCATACTTAAACATAAAGAAGCACAAACAAAGAAAAACAGAACAACCCAATACTTCTGGTTGACTTTTGACTCATATGAAACCATAAAAGAAAGCTGCTAGCACAACCACATAACATACCTGATAGATTAATTACTCTCTTTGCACCATAAACGGCAACAAACTAGCTCAACCTACCTTAAAAAATATTATTAAAAAGAAGAAGAAGAAGAATTGAGGAAACGTGAAAACCTTCGCCACAGCCGAGCTTAACACTCTTGAAACGAGTCTGAGTACGCAAGAACTCGAGCAAAGTAGTAGAAGGGTCAACAGTTGGAAGCTCGAACCTCTCGCCATTAATGGCGAAAACTAAACTTCCACCTCTTGTTTCTGTCAAGGCCATGTCTTGGAGACACACCTGACCACACCAAGCTTCAGTGCATTATGAAATCTAAAAAGTTGCCCACTGTAGTTCAGACTTTAAGCATCTTAATCTCTTAGAAAAAATAAAATAAAATAATAAAGAATTGAAAAAAAAAAATAAAAATAGAGGAAGAAAAGTGCAATACTGAATTATCTCGGTCGAGAAAGGCCATATTCAGAAGTTAAAACAAAATTTTCCAATCTGCTGACTTCACTGTCTAAGGTGACATCTTTTTTATTTTGGTCAAAATCTTTTCCTTTTTTTTGGCTTTTTGTTAGTCAAAAACTTAACAGTGTTGGTCTATTAGTCCATGTCCATACCACACACCTTACTCGAATTTTTCTTTTCTTTTTTTTTTTAAAGGAACTCGAATTTTTCTTTTGTTTCTTGTTTTTTACCCCAAAAAAAAAAAGTTACTATACTATCAAAATCAACTTTTATTATCGTATCACAAGTATAAAAATATTTAGAAAGTAATTATCACTAAAATATCTTATATCTTAAAAAAGGGCGCGTCTACAGTAGGGGTGCCCTTACGTAGGGCCCTGTCTATTTAGCGTTGGATGGGAATCTGTATATAAATAGATTCTCCACAAATTCCCGTTATTCCCCATAGATTCCCATCCAACGATAATTAAGGCATGACCCTACGTAGGGACGCCCCTACCGTAGCCATCCCCTTTAAAAAAATGTGAAAAAAAGATTTTATTTTTTTAAAAATTCAAAATAAGTACCTTTTATTTAACAAAAATTATCACTAAAATATCTTATGTTTTAAAAAAATGTGAAAAAAAAACACTTGTATTATTAAAAATTCAAAATAAATATCTTCTATCTGAATTATCATATCATTTGCTACCTTTGACTAGTCAAAGGCTTAAAAAAATTAATAAAATTAACATTTTACTTATATTATATTATTTTAAGAAACATACCACACTTAGAGAGAAAATACATATAGTCTAAAACCTCTTTAAAAAAAACTCTTTTCTTCATTGTTGTGACACAAATCTAGAAAAAAAAAAATCTAAAATTTTTGAAAATTTCGTAAGTGACAAAAATTTCTGAAAATTTTAGATTTTTTTTAGAGACTTGTGCAGCAACTATGGAGGGAAGATTTTTTTTTTTTAGATCATATGTATTCTCTATTCCTTTATTTTTAAGTATAGTGTGTACTTTAAATTAATATAATAAGGGGTAAGATGTTAATTTTACTAATTTTTTTTGAAATCTTTGATTGATCAAAAGTAGCAAATGATATGATAATTCAAATAGAACTATTTATTTTGAATTTTTAATAATACAAGAGTTTTTTTCACACTTTTTTAAGACATAAAGTATTTTAGTGGTAATTTTTGTTAAATAGAAAGTACTTATTTTGAATTTCCAAAAATACCAAGTTTTTTTCATATTTTCTTTTTAAAACAGAGGGTATTCTAGTGATAATTTCCCTATTTAGAATTAGATATATCTTTTTTCTTAACGAACCTTAAATATTTTATAGCATCCTGCGATCAATCATCATGCTCTAGTGTAAGTTCGATCTTTCTCAAACATATTCGAACATATTCATGTGAATTCTTTCTTTTTCTTTTTTTTTTTTCCGCCCTTTTTGCACGACCTTGGTCAAATATTTTCAATAGGGGTCAAGTTTTGGGGAGATAAGAACAAATTCGAAATTCCAAAATTATAATTAACTAAAAATAATGTATAGCAAAAATGGATAAGATAAAATTTCTTTTAATAATTTAAGAACTAATATGATGAAATTTATAATTTAAGGACTAAAATAAGACTTTCAACCAATCGAGTTATTTATCTTATTACAAAGAATTCTATTTTCTCTTATTTGGATTGAAACAAAAAATGATTAAAAAAAAAAAAGAAATTCAAAAAAAGTGAGAATTTGATTTGATGATATTTTCTAATATATAGAATGTTGAAACATTAATTAGCAAAACTAAAAGTGTCAAAATAAAATTTTTAATTAGTAAAACCATGTCAAAATAAAATTTTTATAAACTTTTAAAAAAAAATATTTTCCTCTTTATTTTTCAATGACTTTTTCTTTATAATTTTTTTCCTCCAAAATTCGGGTTCCAAACGAAGTCTCAGGTATAATTTTCGTTGTAGTTTACTTCTCTGTTCATGAAAAATAATTCTATATGTAAACCAATGTTTATTTTTCATTAAGTTTGGTTTATTTATTTTAAGTTGTAAGCAGAGGACAATAGACTTCTTAGCTCTCAAAGTTAAAAACTACTGTAAAATGTTAAAAAAAAAAAAATTATATAAAACAGTATACATCTTGGCGTGTTATCTGAAAGTAATTTCCATCAACTTTTCCCAACGGTCATGGAGCTAGGCATATGGAAAGAACAAACTTTAAAAAATAAATAAATAACAACAACAAATAATAATAATAATAATAATAATAATAATAATAATACATAAGAAAGTTTCTCTTTATAAAATACATCTGAGATATAATCTGTTATCTACTACAAGTCTATCGATNTACAGTATATCTTCACCTTAGAACTGCCCTGCCGTCATTTCCATTAAGAATAATAAAATGAAATAAACACTTCTCACCAACACACGAATCATAAATCATCAGAAAAAGAAACAAAAAATCTCTCACATTTCTTCCATCCGCACCAGCAAAATTGCATCCCTACTTCTGAGCGAAAGTATTTCGTCCACGTCAACTGATCACATCTTTTGCAACAAATGTTTAAGAATTACCCTCTTCTTTTTGTAATCATGGTAAAGGGATTCAGATTGAAACAGCATAGTACTGCATCTCATTACGGACATCTGAGTAATACTCATTGAAGTTGAGGCATCCCCAGAACCGAGAAAGCCCATATTCTCCGTGTTTTGGTGACTTTACATAATACAAGTGCATTTCTTTGAGATTTTTGTCAAACGTTTTCTTTATGGCAAGGACCTGCAGAAACAAATTAAAATTATTGGTTAGCAAAAGTCTCCGCGTCCATTACTAGATTTTTGGAGGCAGCGTGTTTAGACCCATTCTTCCTACCTGAACCAACCTGAACCAAAAACTAGGAAGGTAAATAGCAAAATTATCTTTTTCCGAGGCTGCAAAATTAAACAGGGAGCCTCGTACCAAAATCTTCATTTGTTCTTAAAAAAAAAAAAGAAAAAGAAAAACAGCACATAAATAGTAGTCAATATAATTTGTTATCTTTTGTTGTTTATGGCTGGCATTTTCAATTTAATTTCAACCAGTTCCAGAATTGTTCCAGAATTTGACGTAGACAATCTTCTCATTGTTCTTCCTATTGATTGTTGTTCCTGGGTTCATATGGAACATACGCATTTCTTAGGGTTTATAATTGTGGCATGCGTATGTTCCTTACGCACCTGGGAACAAATTGTCATTACCATACTTATCATAACTCAATGTGCCAATTTGACAAGCGTAATATTCTTGAGAGTCTAAAGAACATTCGGTTAAAAATGACCCTACACGTTTTTTTCGCCTCTTGAGGCCCTCTACGAAATAAATCAATTACACTTGTTCACACAAGTGTAAACGTGAGAATTACCTGGGATATATTTATTCTAGAAAGTTTTCCAACCAGCTCTCCCTGATTCATTCCAACATCCCACATGCCTCCTTTAAGACAAGATCGGAAGTCTAATGCACACTGCAAAATGCTGTCAATGATCCTAGCTACAGGCCGCATTTCATCAGATAGAAAACATCTGCAGAGATGTGATCAACTGAGAACCAAAGAGGAAAAGGAAGAAAAAACAAGCACCAGTATCTTCCATACTTAAAATGAGAAAAATAAAACACGGATGCATTAGAAAGGCATCATACTACTACTTTCAATACAAGAATGAGGTTGGAAAATACAGACAAACAAACAACTGAGCAATATATCGTAGTGACTTTCAGAGATTATAGTACCATAAGGCCTAAACTATAGTACCATTAGGCATAAATAAGCCTCAATATGATAAGAGGTTAAAACAAAAACAAGCAATTAGCAATGGAAAATTCTGAAAGCGTGTTGGCTTTCAAGTCAGACCTGTTTCGATGGAAACCAAGAACTAACTGGTTAGAGGAGATCGGTTAAACCACACTAGCTTCATTATTAGTTTGTTCTTGCTAGAGGTGTAAATTCGGCCCGGCCTGTTAAGCAGGCCGAGCCGGGCTAGGCTAGTTAAAGATGTCCGGCCCAGATTTTAAATATTACGGCCCAGCTCAACCCTAGGGTCCGCTAGGCCAAGGGAGGTCGGGCCGGGCCCTAAAATATTTTTTATTAAAAAAATTATTTTTTTCAATTCTTTTCTTTAAAAAAAAATAATAATAAAAAATTGGCCCACCGAGCCAGCCTATACCTATGGCCCAGCCCAACCCTAGTCAAACAACCTCTAAGAAAATAACCAAAATCTATTACCAAACACTTCCAAACAAATTAGAGCGTACATTCTTTTAACCTTTTTAGAAAGCGCAATCTGCGGAAGACACTTTATGGTTTTCTAAGAAAAAGTGTCACATAGAATTTAGGCTAAATACATGGGATATTGTCGGGATTTCCCCAAGTTTAATCCTTTGCAGAATATACTGGCATAGATATATTTGCAAATAGCACCTCAAGCTTTTAACAGAAATGAGACCTGAACTTACATATGCAGTGAATCAATTAGATATGCCATGTGCACCGACTCAAGATCCATCATATCTTTGACCTGTATAAATCAGATCATATTTAAGAGCAGGAAATTTAATTTAAAAAAAAAATACAAAAAAAGCAAAAACAAAAAAAAAACAAAAAAACAGAAAAACAGAACAAAACAAAACTACAATGTAAATATAAAAAGAAATGCAATAAACAAAGAAATTAGCATGGCACAAAAAGACTTTACAAAGATCATTTAGACAAACCATAGCAGCTATTGCCAACCACGGCAGACTAAATAAAGAAAATTGGAGCAAGGATTTATCAATAGATGCCATCCATGTCAGACCAAGAAGAGAAGACAGCTAGCATATTTAGGTTTAAGTCAAATACAAGAGTAGAAACAGAAGAAATTAATATCAGATATGCATATGACCAGCCCTTAGTAGTTTAGATAAGTTAGAGATTAAAACGTAACCAGCCAGTCCAAGAAGGCTAGGTCAAAAACCATAAGTTCTATGAAGCAAGTGAAATACTATACTTTTTTTTTAATATAAGAAACAGTTGTTTATTGATGTGGAAAAGAAAGTATAAAAAGATGATAAGATATCATCAAGGGATTAAATCCCAAGGCACCAGTCTCTAACTAAAACAGAAAAAGGAATATCCTTAAATTCTTTTGCGTTATGAATCCACAACGCTACCCAAAATTTCACTCTGTCCCACAAGGCATCTTCATTTTCTTTCACACCTTGAAAAATCTTATTATTTCTTTCCAACCAGAGTGCCCAGCAAGTAGCCAAGGTAGTCATATTCCACAGCTGCTGTTTTCTAGGACTGAGTCTTCCCAATCCTACTAGTTGCTGGAAAATATGATGACAATGTAGAGGCCAAATCCAACATACCCCAAAATGTTGAGATAGATATATCTCAGTGAACTTTTATACTGAGATAGAAATATATAAATATGGGCACCAATCCAGTAGGTATTTTTTTTCTTTTAACCTATGCATAGGTATTAATTTGGCCAATGAAAATTTATTGTGCACATTTTTTTATAGTAAAAAGTAAGAGAGAGAAATAGCATTAATAATGCACGTCTTTTTATGCACCTCATTATAGCCGTTGGATCATTATTAGATGATGATCTAACGGCTAAAAAAAAAAATATCTACACATAGGTAAAAAAAGAAAAAAAATACCTACTGGATTGGCAACCTATAAATATATATATATATGTATATGTATATGTATATATACACACATCACATTACAACCACTTTAACTTATAACTAAAACAACACTTCTGCATTGCCAGTCATCAAACCATACCCCCCAAAAAAATCAAAAAATTAAAAAAAAGATGCTTAATTGGACATCTACATCAGAGTTTTTGTTTTATTCCTCAAATTGTGAAGAAAAAAAAAATTCCTAGTTTGGAGCCAGACTTTGAAAGGATGTCAATAGGTACTGAGATAGCCAAAAATAGTGTCCCAGTCACATTTCACCACATCAAAATAAAGGATACTCCAGACATCCCCATGTTAGAGTAATCACAAAACTCAACCATGTAAAAAATGTGATTTCCTTGGGGAGCTTGAAAACAATATGGAACCTTATGATCCTTGCCTAAAACTTTACATCCGATAAATCACTCGCACATAAATTTTCAGGAGATTTTTTTAGAAGCCACTTATACAAATGGAAATCACATACCTTATGCTGAAGGGAGTGAAGAAATCTACACCATGATACATGTGATAGCTGTGACTCTACATACTGCTGCAATGTAGATACAAAATGATTGACCTGGTGCCTGGACATATGCCAGAGGAAAAAAATGATTAAATAAAAGTAGCTTATTATTAACCGAAAAAACACATATATAGAATTGTATTGTACATCTTTTATTTTAAATAATAATAATAATAAAAAAATGAGGCTTAACTAATAACCTCCACTTATTAAAAATTGAAGGAAAATACCTACTACTACCCAATCCTCACCCCACCCCATTAGGGATCATAGATCTTTACGCCTACCCCCAATGTGACTTGAACATGGGACCGAGATTTCAGATAGTGGGTACTCTTGCCACTTGAGCCAACCCACTTCGTCATTGTATTGTATATCTTTATTTTTCAAGAGAAATCAGCTTATACACTGAAGCACTGAACACTAAATTACAAAGTAAAACTTTGCATCTGTCGGAGAATTCAGAATGAATAAAATCAGAATATATACACAGAAAAGTCTGAGGAAAAAAATCCCTCAATTTAGGAAATCTAAAAATGTGTCAGTTTTGTCCACTCTTTCAACTTTAACCATTTGTAACTAACTTTTTCGTAACAACATGCCACCCAATCTGAAACTCCCACAAGTCAACCGAATTTTCATAGATGGTAAATGAGTCTCCCTTCCCTTTTAGTATTCTAACAGAAGGTTAAAGCAAGAAACAAAGTACTGTGTTTAGTACCAAAGCTCTGTCCACCAAGTAATCCACCTCTTAAAAGTACACTCCAGTTTTATTCACGTATCGATCCTCAATTTGGGCACCATGAAAAAACAATCAAAGGAAACATATTTGACTGTAGGGTTTTAAACGCAATTTTATGCACCAACAATCGGCAGATGATTTCAAATCTTCTGTAAACTATGAACAATAATCCCTAGTAAGCTGATTCTTATAATGTAGATGCTAGCTGAGCAAAATAATGTAATAAAATAATATAGTCAAGAGGATAATAATACGCCGAACCTCATCTTCATCAATAAATTGAAATGGTCCACTTCCTCTTCACGTAGCTCAGCATGTTGGTTCAGACTGATCAACGGCCTCAACTCCTGTTTACCAATATTTTAGCAAACTCATTTCCTTTGCACAATAAAATAAAACAGTTATATTTCAGTGAACTTAGCAGGTCTGAACCAAACTCCAAGTGATCCAGTGATGATAAAATTGGCCTTCATTTTTCTAGTTCAAACATCTAGAAAAATTGAACAACTATTTTATAATAGGAAAAAAAACACATTAAACAACTATTCCCAAATCCGAACTAAATCTATTGTCGTAGTCCATGCATTGTGCTTGTGATTAGATGGGTAGGCTCTAGTTTTAAACCAAGTTGTGAACGGCACTTTATCCATCCACTGGTTCTTCACCAAATAAAGCCAGGATACTTTTACCAACCCTCCCAGTAAGCACTAAAAAAACAACTAGGTTGAAATAACCCAAATATTGTAAGCCAGTCCTCCAAAGGTGTCCTCACATGTTCTTAGAATAATACTTTGAATAACATGAAAAAGAACCCAGAAAATGAAAGCCAAATGCATCATCACTTATCACTTTTCAACAATCGGACAGTTGATGTTCTACCCGAGGAGAGCAAGAATTCTGGGGAGGGTTAGATGTCTAACCCTCCCCTTGGATGTGTATAAAGATATTGCTTTTTGATAAATGAGTAGCCTATACAACTAAATAAGAAAATGCAGACCAGTACTACAGCATACCTTTAATGAGCACCATATATCAGTCAACGAGAAAGTCGCAATCTTCACTTTTATCAAAAAACTGAATATTTCAGAATATATTTTTAATGCATCAGAAGTCAAAATGATACTGACGGGCCAGTCCACTCGATAACCCAAACCTAAAAAATCAAAAGAATGGAGCCCTGCATTTTATAAAAGGATCATTATTAAAATAACATTAAAAATAGAGTCGATGGAAGTACCAATGTCGGATTTGAAAAAAAAGAATTTTAAAAAGGATGAAAAATATGGACCAGTCTGAACTGAAAAAATGAAAAGAGATGAAAGGATGTGCTGGCACAAAAGAGACAATGTACCAATAGCATATGCTGAAAGAGGCATTGTGTCATGTCCTTTCATGTACACATACAATCGGTCTTTATTATGATCACATTCACAAGAAGACCTCTGAATCGCCAACTCAAGGAATCCTTGAATTTCTGCAAGTCTGTGTTCTGCCTCTGTAATGAACCACTTCTGTTATTTCGAAGAAAAAGAAAAATGTATCAGATGGGAGTAGAATAAATGATCACAGATGATTTCAATTCATTGACATGACTATTGAGGAAGAATACATGATGCCAAAGTGACATGATAAACAAATCTGCCCAGTCTGCTAACTCCATGAAGTGGTACCGTCGCAGTGCTAAGAGATGTTCTTTAAAATTGAATCCTTCTTCCAGCAACTTAATAGTTAACTTGCTGACATACTTATATCTATCCTTTGTTTAAGGATGTCTTTTAACAGCAACATCTTCTAGAAGACAAATCAAAAGCTTATACTAAGTAGATCAAATCAAATGCATATGAGAAAATAAGCAACGGATTGTTTAAGGATGTCTTTTAACAGCAACATCTTCTAGAAAACAAATCAAAAGCTTATACTAAGTCTAAGTAGATCAAATCAAATGTATATGAGAAAATAAGCGACGGACTATGATGAAGAAGGAGAAGAAGAATTTTAAAACCAAAAAAAAAATAAATAAATAAATAAAATAAAATTATTAATAATAATAATAACAAAAACAGAAAAAAAAAACAAATATAAACTAAAACCAAGAAAACAAAAATCAAAATCTGTCACTGAAACAAAAAATATTGTGTTTCCGAAAAGATTAATCAAAATAAGTGGTTGTCATGTTAATAAAAGATTCTCTGTGCTGAAAATGCTATCGTTTACCTCTTTCCCTTAATTTCTGATGTTAATAGAAATTAGAACTCGTGAAAAGATCGGTTTTGTACTTTGGTAAAATAGTAGCTTAAGATCACAAATGAAGTAAAAAGCTTCAAACACAATCCTTCAAAACTTATGGAATATGAATAAAGTCAAACTTGATGGGCCACTAGGATAGTGCCTACAAATTCAAAGGGCCACAGGTATATAAAATAATTCTCTTAAAGTAATTATTTAATTCACATCCTATCAACAGAAAGTATAATATATCAAAGGAAGAAATAATTAACGAATTCAGAAGAAAAGACAGCAAAGACTCCGCCAAACTTCCAATGAAAGAAACAAAGATGCAACATCTCATATGAATTAAACTTATAGTCAGCCTAAACCAAGCATGGACATAAGAGAACCAAAAGAGCAAGGGAAAAAAACGGCCCAATATAATAGCAATGCTCTCACTTCTAGAATGAGCATAAAGATAAGGATACTGAAGCATAATTTCCTGCAGCAGACATTTGTCAATAATAAAGTCAAGTGGTATGTCAAACTTGGCCAACGAACTCTCTATGTTGTCTCCAACACCATTAATGACAGTATTAGAGGATCTAGCAAGCAACTTTTCCCAACTACTTCCTCCAGAAATGAGTGAAGTAGCATCTTTTTGATTGTAGTCCCTCCCTTCTGAAAGTGAATTACCATCGATTATTTTGGGTTTAACGATCAAAACATCTTGATCACATTGTTTTTCATCACGAAGATCACTCTTAGCACCAGTAGCTGAAGCACTGGACTCCATAAGACCTGCAGAAAAGCTTTCCAAACATCCCTTACAAGGATCTTCCACTGAAGAAAAGTCAAAGTAAGGTAAAGGTTTCCCAGTGTGTGTGCCATCTCTCTCTCCAGGATCAGTTTGCAGGTTTAGGAAAGTAGATTTCATCAACATTGGGTTTATGCTGAGAAAATTGTCATTGGAGTTAACCTTCCAGTTTTTCAATGTAAAGAAATCTGAACTGTGAATGTTGTAGTCTTGTTGATCCTTGCTAAACAATACCTCAGGTAAAGTGTCATTGATGACAATCATTTTTCTACATTCAGAGATACTTTTTTTAAAGGCTTCCATTTTGCAAACGTCTGCATTGCACTCCAGTGGATTTGACCTTGAATTACCTCCAGAACTTCCTTCAACAATAACAGAATTTTTCAGAAGACCATTGACTAACCAATCATTTTCAGGTAGATATCCTAGATATTGATTGAAAGACATGTATGACCAGTTTGGCTCTTGTGATTCAACGGACATAGACATTTGATCCAAAAACTTCCCATGATGATGAGATTGCTCATAATCGTAAAGTACATCATCTGAATCACTTTCAATATATGATTCTTCACATTGATAAGGCTTTTCCACATAATTCTTGAAGGGAGGACTTACAGATAAGCTTAAACTGGATAAATATTTCTGTTCAAGCCCAGCCATATGACTGGAAAGGTCACTCACCTGCTCAGACACAATTTTCTCTTCATCATATGAAGATGAAGAATCAGATGATTTATATGTATTATCTACATAAGATGAATCATCCATTGTACTTGAGCCATCAGAATCCGTATCACTAGCCCTGAGATTCAGAGAAGTTGGAATATTATAAGCAATGAAAACTATTCAAAGGAAAGTAATTAAAATAGAGAGTAGGGGTGTGGGGAGGAAGAAGAGGAGGAAAAGAGAGAGAGAGAGTAGTATTCATGCAAATAAATATAATCAAGTGCAGGGATAAGAACATACAAACGAGGGGAGAGAGAGAAAGAGAGATTACACATTTAACTCCCTTGTATCATCTGCTGAAAGAAGCATCAAACAGTTATCCAACTTGAAGGAAACTGGGGCATGTGAATTCCTACCATCACTAAAGCCCTTGGGTAGTGTGTCATGTGAAACTACCTAAAAATTGAAAATATCATGTAAGAATTAGAAAGGTACCAGGTAATGTGAAAGTAGCACTACAACCAACCAACGTGAAAGAAGCTCGACAAACAGAAAGTAATGTGTATGTATATTCATTATTTTTTTAAGAAAAGTAAAAAGCTTCCCTTCATTCCCAACAAACCACATTGGAATAATTTGAGGGAACAAAAATAAATATGACCAGAAGCATGGTTACGAGCTGGGACACCCTCACAGTCAAGATGGTGAAACATCATTCTTTAAAAAAGAAAATTAGTTGACCTTCGATTTTCTGATAAAATCAAAATGTTGACCTCATGCATAAAAAAGCATATCAGAAAGGGAAGACTCGTAATAAACCATGTGTTACAAAAGGAGTTGAGAAAGTAGTTTATACAGAAAAGTCAACTGAAGAATCATAGTTTAACCAGGTCATAGTATTAACTGGACCATTACATTTGTAAATACAGATGTGAAGACAAGAAGAAGATTACCAGGCAAAAGTAGATCTATAATTCGATATGAAAGCAATTAGAAACCTGTCAAATATCAATAACACTAGACAAAAGTAGTAACAAAAGTTTACATGGCAATAACCTGCTGATATCTGAACTCTAATTTTGTCGGAAGACTTTCAAGTTTTTTGAGCATCCTCTTGTAGTAATTGCCCCTGGCAACTACTCTTGTCTCTATATTCTCTTTCGTAAAAGTTATTGGACATTCATTCGACGAATGGTTGCTTGAAAAGGCCTTCCAAGTAGGAAGAAGATCCTCGTAGGAATGGTCATTAGAGGCAACATATGTACATAATTCTAACAATTTCATTAGTACTTGCAGCTGCTGACCAGCTCTGATTAGTGGAACCAGGTGGTCCTTAAGAAAACAAGGAATAGTAACTCCATCTCGCACCTGTGGAAAATTCAACATGATATACTAAATGTAGAAAAAGTAAATAAATTACAATATAAAAGGTATCTGTTCCCAAAGTTCAAAACTGTAATCAGTCTTATTACCCTGAAACTTGCCAATGGGAAGCTAGGATACATGCCAGCTTTACTACGTCGTTGGGAAGGTAGGTTGTCAATATATTCTACTATAAACTCCTTATAAGGATCACTTATCTCAGCTTTGTAAATCCATGATCTGATAAACCCACAATATGGTTCAAATGAACGAAGAAAGAGAAATTTGAGTACAGCATGATGAGGAGGATCGGCAACCTAAACAAAATATACTGCTTAGAAATAACATTAGCAGAAAGTCAAACGAGTATATCAGAAGTGAAAACCACTCAGATGGACATTCTGAGCAATATTACAAAAATAGCATCAGAAAAAAACGCAAGCTGACCTGCAACTGTGCATGCAAATATGTAAGAAGATCCCCTCCTCTGAAGAAACTACAAAATTCAAGCATTGCTTTAGCAATTAAATCTTCAAAAGGAGATTCAGAGAAGCAAAAAGCTATAGGACACAGGTTGCATATATTCCCGAGAGCTTCAATCCGAGTCCTCAGTTCCTTTGTGTGCAAATACAGCTCCAACAGTGTAATTTTAGAATAAACCACCGTGGTGAGACATCCTAAAGCAGAAGATGCTTCAAACGGCATTTCAGAACTTTCTGGTGAATCCCTCAAACGTACAGATGCATATAACGTATCTAGCGCATGCACGTAACCCTCTATGATCTTTCCAACAGCAACAGAGAATGCATGATTAACAAGACTGTATGGAGGGCACTCTTCCTGTTGCACCTTACCACTATTAGGATCTTGAATATTTGCTAGTTCTG
Organism: Trema orientale; assembly: GCA_002914845.1. Taxonomy (NCBI): domain Eukaryota; kingdom Viridiplantae; phylum Streptophyta; class Magnoliopsida; order Rosales; family Cannabaceae; genus Trema; species Trema orientale. Next base: position 997,048 of record JXTC01000008.1, read on the forward strand.
GATTTTCATGTTGTCCCATGCCCGAAAAATTTTCATTGAAATTTGAATTCGTAAAATAGTCTACAAATTTACGGAGAAGAAAAACTAAAAAACCCGAGCATCCTATGGATTTCAGTATCTTGCCCTGAGAATGAGTGCTTGAAGACCGATTCCACAAACTCGGTATCTGATGGAAGGTCCTGTCAGCTGGATCAGAACAAAAGGCAGTAGAAAGCTTTTCAATACTAACAAGGGCTGATTGAACACCTTGAAGTGCATTCATTGCTAACCTCACCATACTTGCTTCCTGTGGCAAAAGTTGGCATTGATTAGTTTAAAGAAAAGGTAGGATTGGCCCTATTACCACAGACTTGGATGACAATATAATGTGTCACGATAATTTCCGGTTTTTCTCAAGTTACCAAATGCAACCAAGCAAAATTTTAGTATCACCAATCAAATGAAACCAGAGATACACCCTCATATTCTTAGGTACGAAGTACACATCTTTATATGTATTCCATTGACATAATTTCTCAAAGTGGAAACACTAAACTTATAGTTAATGACAACGGGAGAGAAAATGCATCCACCTAAATGAGAAGAGGAGATCAATTCCTTCGATTGCTATGATGTTTGGGTTATTTGCATGATAAAGGAGTAAAGGACAGAAGGATTTTCAAGATGTGAAGAAGAATTTTTTTTCTTTCTCTCCTTTGAGAAAGAATCACACACTGGTTTCTTTGTGGGTTTCTCTTCTTTGAAGGAGTTTAAATTATTTCCTTCCTCTAGGAAAATTGCCGAATTGGAGAGATTTCTGCCGGGCATTTGCTTTCTCATATCCTATCCTATTTACTTTGTCGTTATAACTTATAGCAATTCTTTACCGCTAAATTCGACTTTTTTGTTCCACTTTCTCTATGATTATTGAACTCTTTTCCTCTTATACATTCTTCCTTTCACCACTTCATAAAACTATCATAAACTAAAATTTTGCTAACATAAAATTATACAAAATCAACCACTTTACTGTAACCATTACACCAATTACAGCCTTATATATTCAATTTCCGTTTCCATCACAATCACATTTCAACTTTAAAAAGAACGAAAAAAAAATCACTTGTTATAAGACACTAAAGACATAAAGAACCAAAGGAATGTCCATCTCTTTAATTTCCCCCAAATACATAAATTAATGCTCAGTAATGGCATTACATTGAAAAATACAGCAGCTAGTATAGTACTAGTAGTAGTAGTAGCAATACTAACAAAAGCTCTAAAATTTGAGAGAAAAAAGTATGGCACTTACAGAGACGGAAGGGGAAGCATGGCGGGTACGATCAGGCGGGGAAGATGAGTTCGAGATGCGAGGTCCGCTTTCGGAAGGAATGGAGTCCCAAGAGGTAGGCGGAAGCCATGGATCTTCCAACTTGAGATTCTCAAACAGAGATGAGGTGAAATTGGACGAGTCCACCGCCATTATCCTTTTTCGATTCAGATCATCGAAACGCCATTGGAGATCTCTAGGGTTTTCGTGTTCTTCTTCTTTTTGGTGCGAGTATGAGGCATTTGAACATGAGCGAAGCTCAGTAAGAAGGAAGTTTGGTAAATCTTTTGGTCTTGATATCAGTCACCCCGCCCAAACAAAGGCAAATTTTACTTTTTTTTTAAAAGGGCTGCAATTTTTTCTTTTTCTTTTTTTTTTTTTTCTTTGTTTGGTTTGACGATGCAATTATGTTAAAAACGACCGAGAACACAATTGTTCCAAAAAAAAAAAAAAAAGGTAACTATATTTTATACCTAAAACTTAGATTAATGATAAGGTATTATTTTTAGCCACAATATGCTGTGGTCTCATTTTTTTTTTTTAAATTTATTAAAAATTGAAATAAATGATATCTCAATGTGGCATAAGTTTTCAGTGTACTGTATGGTCATGTTTAGCACACAGTATCAGGCTTAGATTATGTGTATAGGATTGAATTGGAGTGCACTGGATTAGACTATATCAAATCTAATGATGTGTTTGGTAAACTACCGAATCTAACAACTGGAAAAATAATCTAATGTTTGGTACAAAATCGAATTGGACTATTTAAAAAAAAAAAAAAACCAGCTTAGATATAAGTTAAAAATATTTTTAAAGATTTGTTCTTCTTCACGTAATCAACGATTTGCCGGAATTTTCCACTACGCTTTTTGTTCACTGCAAGTCGGGAGATAGTGCTATTTTAGCAACAATAGTCCTTTTCGTGTAAGAATACGACCACTAACACTAACTGTTTTCCAAAATATAATTTATACAACAAAAAAAGGATAAAATATATATTTTACCCTAGATAATTAAAAAATCCGCAAATAAACACATAAAGTTTCCATATGCAAACGAATCAAGAAAATGCACAATCGAATTGGCTTTATTGGGATCATTTGGGATAAATTTCTTTTTACGCAAAGCAATTCAATATCAGGACAAATATTTTTGATATATTTTGTAGCTGATTAAGGCTATTATTTAGTTGGCTAACATCTTTAGAGCTGACCGTGCAACTGGAAAAACAGCTGAAATTCCAACTGACATGGCTGAAGTTGTTGATCTTGAAGAGGACAATGTTAACAATGGGGTGGAATAAAAATCATCCTATTCTCTAATGTCTCTACATCAAACTAGTACTAGTAGTCACTCTGAAGCTTCCAAAAAGAAGCGAGCAAGACCAACTTCAGATATTGCTACAGGGTTAGAAAAACTAGCAAAATCTTTTGATAAAATGATGGAAATTTCATCTAAGGATTTGTACTTATTAATTGACATATTCATCTAAGGATTTGTACTTATTAATTGACATACTCAAAAAGAAAGATAATAGTATAATGTTTAACTTTGCATGGAAAGAGATCATTAAGTTGAACCTCCTTATTGTTAATCAAATTAAGGCCCTGAAATTATTTGCTGAACAACCATGGAATATAAGTACTTTGAAGAACATAGATGAGACCATGAGGATGGAGTTTGTCATGACCCTTATTAAACGATGATCATAGTTAGAAAGCCATAGATGACTTATGTGTTTATTGTAGAATGTCTATGTTTAAGGTATATTATATTTTGTGTCATGATTGAAGAATATGTAGTAGTTATAATTATGAATTGTAATAGACAACTTGAAAAACTTATTTGTTGGTTAGATATTATCTAACTCATAATAGGCATCTATTTGTATCAGTTGGCAACTCTTTTAAAATATATATTTTGAAATATTATTAAACTAATATAAACGTGATGGTCTGAATGATTTTACATTCATCGATGTTTGGCTATTATATGTTAAATTTAAATTTAATCGTATTAGTTTAGTTGTTTATCTCTTACTAAACAATAAGTGCTTTAACGGGTATTTGAAGGGGTAAAAAAGAAAAGGGAGGATTTTATTGTTTGATGTCATATGTAGACATCTATGTCTTACTAAAAAGGTTATTTTTGTAAGGAAAAAAAAAATTGAATGAGGCCCACTCAACAGAGGACACAGGCAACATGCCGTTATATCGGTAGACTTAGGGATCATTTCGTCCAGATGGAGGCGAGACCTAAGGGAGCGTGAAGACATCACCGATTCTCTTTTTTTCATTCAAAAAAAAAATATTAAATGAGAGGTAAAGAAACTAAACTGCATCTTTTTTGTTTTGTTTTTTTTTTTTTTTTAGAGTAAGGCTTAACTAATAAATACTACTTAGTACAAAAAAAAAAATGAAAATAACTCATATACTCTGAAAATCGAATACCGACCTAATACTCAATCTCTAACTCACCCTACCCACTGATCTGGCCCAGTGGGCACACTAAATTACATATCTTGTTAGTATAGAAAATGATGAAGTCTCATTTTATTTAAGTCAAATAGTAAAGATAAGTTTCTTAACTGTATTTTTAGGAATTACAAAAATATATTGATAATGTTTGAAATTTCACTTTTATCTCATTTTTTTAATATCAGTTGATGAGGCACGTAAGTGGTATTAAAAAATAGTAAAAGAATAGAGAAATATGTACAATACCTAGCATTATTTTAAAAGTATTCAGTCAAACTACCGTATATTTAAAATATCTTTCCCTATGGTATTTTACCATTAACCAAAGTTTTAAAAATTTTAAACGATAAAAATACTCTCTCTAAAGTGTAATCAATGTCCAAAAAGAACTCTCGAACCATTGTTCTAATCGTTTTCCTGTTATCAAACTCCATTATTGTCCTTTAAGTTGCTTTATCATGACAAAAGCTGAAATAAAAATGGAAAGGAAAAAAAAAATAAGAAGGAAGGAAAAATTAGAAAGGAGAGAAAATATATAGGATGAAAATGAAAATGTCTTTCTTTCATTATTGTAGGTGAAAAAAAACTAATTTATTTTAAAATATAACTATTTTACCTCTTTATTAAAATTTTAAAATTAACGTCAAAATTTCCTTTAAAAAAAATTAGTGTACAAGATTTATTTGATAAATTTATTTTAAAATATTAGTAAAAAAAATTCTTTATTTTTTTCTCTCTATTTTTTAGAAAAAAATATTAGCGCATACCCCACCATTTTCCCCTTCTTTTCCCTTTTCTTTCCTACCAAATAACCTAAGTTTTTAGTCTCCCTCCACTTTTTCCTCAAAATTTTTTCTTCCTTTCTATTTTCCTTCTTACCAAACATAGCAGAGTTTTGGCAAATTCAAGAGAGACTTTCGCAATTCCTAAGATTAAGAATGGAAAGGCAAGATAGTCATTTCGTTTAAACCTATATGGATTTTTGTAATTTTCCCTAATATCAATAACAACTAAAACTAACATAATATGTCAATATCTTTCGATAAGATTTATGTATATCTTTCGATAAGATTTATGTATAGACTATGAAAAGCACTACTAGATGCACTCTCTTTATACTATATTATCTCTTTCATATTGTTGTCTATGTGTCAAGTAATAAAGCACGAAGAAAACGGTAAGAAGTATAGAATGGTGAAGAATATAGTGCAACTGACACTTTTCATATTCTTTAGGACCACTCCACATATAATAATGTTAATTACAAAGTTAGGTCATTGTGGTAGTTTTTGTGTCGCTTAAGGAACAATTTTTTTTTTTTCTGTCAGTGCCCTTTGACCCTTCAATATATCCAATCTTTACAGTATCTCTACCACTACTGAAATCACATTATTTGCCTATACAGGGGGGGGGATTCTACTACTATTAATTTGTCAGCATTATCCCATCGTTATATGCGTCTCCTTTCAACTGTAATAATATGTGCATACAAATATCACTCAGGTGATATATTAACAAGTTAAATGTAAATATTGAACCGCAATTAGTCGAAATAAAATTCATCTTTTGATTTAAAAAATAAAAAATTATTTACGTAGATAAAATCTTTTAGAATTAGATCGGAGTAATGTACCACACAATTTGTATTTTTTTACTAGTATTTTTTTTTTCCCTATCAGTGCCCTTTAACCCTTCAATATATTATATGTCCAATCTTTACAGTATCTCTATCACTACTCAGATCATATTATTTGCCTATATAAGAAAAAAAAAAAATTCTCCTACTATTAATTTGTTAGCATTATCCCATCATTATATACTTCTCCTCTCAACTGAATAATATTATGCGCATACAAATATCACTAAGGTGATATATTATTAAGTTAAATCTAAGGACAAATTGTATCTTTGCTCCTGAATTATTGCTTATATAGAGTTTTATCCCATAAATTAGTTCTCTTTGTAAAAATCCCCCGAAATATACGATTGTAGAAAAAACGCTTTTTTTGTTATCTTTCATGACAAAATGATCATGTGTTTTCTTACTTAGGATTTTTTGGAGGGTAATAAGGTAATTGTGGTATTTTAATATTTCTTTTTCATTTTTTTAGGACTAAAGAATTATTCAGTTTCGAAATTTTAACACAATTCTCTTAAACCTAAATCAAACGCATTCTACATCAAAAAAAAAAAAAAAAAATGAACGCGCTCAGATCCAGGATTTCTTCTCCTTCCCCTTCGTCTTTCTCTTCATCATTGACATCTTTCGATAAAGATTCATTCTAGAAATAAAATGAAAGATGAGCAACCTTATTATAGTATGTATATTATTTTTTTTATACAATACAATCCAATATTAGATTATTAAATTCATGCTTTCAGGAAGTTTCATTTTACGAACTGAGAATGTATTGAAGAAGATTTTGTAACAAATTATTTGCAAATAGAAGACTACAATGTAGACAAAAAGTAACAGAAGGAGCTAGTTTTTAGCTTTAATGGAGGTTAGGGGCTAATCTTTTGGAGGAAAAGACTACAATATGGGAGGAGAAAATGGACAATTTGGCGCCTAATTTAAGGACATATAGGTGAGGGTATTAAATTTAATAATAAAAGTTTCAATTAACCTTGTTTTAGGATGATACGTTATACTGAACTATAGACGAAAGATAACAAAAGGGGAATTTTTTACACAATCGAATAGTCTGGGGGATTCTTGTAAAGAAAAATAGTTTAAGGGACAAAATTCTGCATAGACAATAATTCGAGGGTAAAGATACAGTTTGTCCTAAATATAAATATTAGATACACAACCAAACATTAGGCATTGCTAGAAAAATAGAAAATAGGAAATAAACAATTTGCGACATAGATATTACTATTCTAAAATTTACTTGAAAAACAACAAATATTCACTTAATAATGATTTCATGACAACTGGTTCAAATAATTGTTTTACCAAGATAATCAGAATCCAAATTCCTCATATATGAAAAAATCTTCGCTAATGTTCTTTTGATTGTGTTTAAAGGATTAGGTCCTCGAAACAAACTTTGTCAATTAATAGACATCAGTCAATAACAGATAAGTTGGTTTAAATTGAATTCTCAATTAAAACTTAAACCGAAAATGACTCACATGAGGTGGACATGCGGTAAAGAAATAATAGTATCCCTAAATTGTCATCATTCAAGTAGTGAAATGATTAAGTTATGAGTTGCCATCATTTAAGTAGTGAAATGAGTAATTTATTTGCTTTAAGTTCTAGTACAGTGATAACTCATATATTATATTTATTGTTATTAAAAATTTGATACCAACCTTGACCTAATTATGGAAACTAGGTCTACTGCAATTCTAGTAATTAAGCATAGAATTCTAAAATCAGCTTTCTATACTGACCCGGAAACATGAGAGTACAAGAGGAAAATTTTGGCCGACTCGAGTGAACTCGAATTTGACCATTTCTTTTAAGGGCGCGTCTACAGTAGGGGCGCCCCTACGTAGGGCCCTGTCTATTCACCGTTGGATGGGAATCTGTATATAAATAGATTCTCCACAGATTCCCGTTATTCCCTACAAATTCCCATCCAACGATAATTAAGGCATGACCCTACGTAGAGACGCCTCTACCGTAGCCATCCCTTTTTTTTAATAATAAACCAGCCTTTCATTTTTCTTATTTTTTTCTATGTTTTCGTCGTTGTGTTGTCCTTGTTCCGAAGATATTGCTTGTTCCATTAGTCATATGTTCTCATCAAGATGCTTTGTAGCAAAAATACAGAAAAGACTATAAGAGCTTCAAAGAGTAATGAAATGAAGACTAGACAAACAATTCTTTTTATGTATTTTTCAAAATGATACACTAAGAATAAAATAAAAAAAATAGTGGAAATTATTTCCTCCAGCAAGATTAACCCTTTCCTTTTTTATTCCACAAGTGTTGATTCAGTGCCCATATAAATAAATATAATGATGCTAGGTATACTAAAATTTATATCAAATTTTAAATAATAATACATGTAGCATAAGAGTTGTCACTATTCAATTGGTGTATTAAAACTTACTATAAATAAAGTAATTATATTCATTAATTGAATATTGTCTACTCACATGCCACATATATTGATATTAAAAATTTAGTAAAATTTTTGAGATACATAATATTATTCAAACAAATAAGCATCATTTAGTTATTTGGCTTTTGTCCTTAAAAAATTAAAAATAAATAAAATAAAATTGTTTAATATTTTATCTTCAATTTAGATGGGTCTTTTGTCACCCCTTTTTTTAATCTCCTCAGCCCTCATTGACTTATTAATTTTTTTCTTATAAAATCAACCTTATTTGAAATGGCGCAAATGCACCTATATGACAACATTAAACGATTATTATTAATTTGTATTCGCACCTTCTCAAATGCATCTGTGCCAAAATGTTCATTGTTTTACCTCAAAAAAAAAAAAAAAAAAGTTCATTGTTCAATTATCAACACATGCCATAAGTTTTGAGGTATAAAAATCTAATACTAATATACAATTAGTTTTAATTCTTATAGTCAAGGATAAACATATTAATGAATTGCAGAAGAGGAATTTTTCTTTTCTTTTTTCTCGTTATAAACTAACTATGAAATCAAACAACCTTGAATAACAAGATAAAAGGAAGAAAACAAAATGATGAATTTTTTCTTAAGAGCTCAAAAATAAAATAATATGTAATCTAACAACGAATGCAGTTGTCCTATTGGAAAGGAGTAGCCAAGGTAGTGCTTATCTTACTCTCAATGTGTTTTTTCGTACACAAAAGATTATACTTGTTATCTTCTGTTTATTACCATTTTGGCATATTGGTCCTTAATTTATTTTTTGTAGCATTTAAGTACTAAATGTTTCTTTTTTTGATACTATTGATATTTTTGGCATATTCTATCTAAGACTCTGTTAAAATTTATTTAAATGAGAGTACTTTTATACCGTTGATCTCAATTTTTCAATTGTTTAACAATTTGGTCCCTAATTTTTATTTTTGTATTCATATTTCTAACTAACAATATTGCATCTGTCAATCTTTAAGAAAATTAAAATTCAAAGACGGATATAAAATAAACAGTTCATTTAAAAACTAAATTCAAAAAGGACAAAAAGGGATACTAATAAACCTTAGTTTATGTCAAACTATAGTAACTTTATGAACAAAAAATAATTATCTTACCATTTTTAAAACTAAAAAAATTTCATATGTACGCTTTTACACTAATCAAATTTGATTGAAAATTTATTATATCCATTAAATGATCATGTAATTATGAATAGTTATTCTAAAATATTAATTAACTATTTGCAGCAAATAAGTCTGAAAAGTTTTATAGTTTTCCATTAAATGTTCATTTCTTTATGTAATTGTATCTATTAATTTTCAGAAAATTAGGTCCCGTTTGTTTCAACCATGCCATTCCATTGGAATGGAAAATCTATTTGAATGTGTGTTTGTTTCAACAATTCAGTTTTTCCATTCAAATGATTTTTTAGAATGTGTGTTTGTTTCAACAATTCAGTTTTTTCATCCAAATGGTCCATCCAAAAAGTTAACCATTGGAATGGTTTTTTTGTGTATTGAATGAGAATGGAAGTAGGGAGGTGTTTTTGAATGGTCCATTCCAATGCTCCCATTCTAATTACAACATATTCCACTATTTTTTCCATTCAAATGTCTCTCATTCCAATTATAACACATTCCACAATTTCTATTCAAATACACACATTCAAATAGGCGAACCAAACGGGACCTTAATTTTTCAGAATTTAATTTTCCGAAAGATTGACAGATGCAATATTGTTAATCGAAAATATGAACAAAAAACATAAGGACCAAATTGTTAAACAATTGAAAAATCAAGATCAATAGTGCAAAATTTCTCTCATTCAAACGAATTTCAACGGAATATTAAATGGAATATGTCAAAAAACCTATTGATATAAAAAAGAGAAACGTCTAGTACTTAAATAACACAAAAAAAAAAAAAAAAAGTTGAAAACTAATATGCCAAAATGGTAATAGCCTACGAACCAATAGTGCCATTAACCCCTAAATATACCTTGAATGAAGTTTCGTGCATCAATTACAAATGAAACCAGAAAATAAAGAAGATAGGATAAAATTTTCAAATGGACTACATAAGAAAGTAACAAATAGGTAGAAAATAAACTATTTCGAACTTTTAATATGCGTAATTTTGGAAGTCAAAAGAGTCTAGTAAAGTGTGAGTAAAGAAATTTTAAGGCCCCGTTTGTTTCAACCATTCCATTCCATTGGAATGGAAAATCCATTTGAATGTGTGTTTGTTTCAACAATTCAGTTTTTCCATTCAAATGATCTTTTAGAATGTGTGTTTGTTTCAACAATTTAGTTTTTCCATTCAAATGGTCCATTCAAAAAATTAACCATTAGAATGGTTTTTTTGTGTCTTGAATGAGAATGGAGGGAGGGAGGTGTTTTTGAATGGTCCATTCCAATGCTCCCATTCTAATTACAAGTCACATTCCACTATTTTTTCCATTCAAATGTCTCCCATTCTAATTATAACACATTCCACAATTTCCATTCAAATACACACATTCAAATAAGCAAACCAAACGGGCCCTAAATTTTTTAAATTTCGCGTCTAATTAGAAAAAATTGAGGAAAGCTTGTTGATGGTAAATTTCATAAGGCTTAATTTTATTTCATTAATTTCATATATCGTCATTCATTCAATTGCTGTACTGAAATTGCTGCACTGAAACTTACAGCAAATGAATTTAGTACCAGTCGATTTTATTTCTTTAATTTCATATCATCGTTCAATCTGTATATTGAAACTTACTACAAATGAATAAAAAGTGACAACTCCCTCACTTGTTGGTATTAAAATTTTCACTTGTTGGTATTAAAATTTTGGTAAACTATTTCGAATACCTAGAATTATTTTTTTTCCCATTCAATTGCGAACGCTTATTAATAGAGAACCACAGATCATAGAATTAAAATCCAAGAAGTCCATGCAATTGGCTACGGGTACATCGTCGCTGACATATATCAACTCACAACAAGTAATCCAGAAGTACCACAAAAGCAGCTTCCAACATCTTAATGGTCTTTCCCTAATTAAAATTCCAACATTGAAAGCTAGCCTCACAAGTGCTATTTCTCACCTCCCAACCCAAAGACGGAGAAAAAAAAATAATAATAAGAGAAACAAAAAAGACCGACCAAAATCTAAGACCTGTTAAAGATCATATGGGGTACTCAATGGTCACCAGGCATGCTCTTAATGATATCGGAATCACCTTAAAAAAACACAAGAACAACAATCAGAATCCCAAATAAAACAGACAAGAAGAAGAGAGCTCGAGTGCAAATAAGAACAAGTACCTGGATCAATAATGCTAAGGCAGCATACTCTGTAGTATTTTCCACATGCCGTTCCCAAGTCTACGTTGTCTGACATAAAACAATTACAACATAAGCATAAACTCCAAACTAAAAACGAGCACACCAGATCACATATCAAAGCAAACCAACATGCAACTCAAATTCTCCATATGGTCCACATACACACATCAGGAACAGAATCCACTTTCTAATTAGACTAGTATAAAACTAGAGTTCTAAATTTTAGAGAAGGCAGAGAAAAACACAACCATAAAAAAACATAAATAAATAAATGATTACACCCAGAAGAAACCAGACAAATGACTCTGGGTCCAAGTTTAGTTCAAATAGTGCTCAAGCAAAGTGATTCAATAAGTTTCTCATTGATTCAGCTGGTTGCGAACCATCCATTACGACTCCCAAACAGAGTCAGTACATAACACTACAATTACTGGGGAAGTGCCTATGGAAGCCAACATGCAAGATCTATCTCGGTAAGTTATTACAAAACAATGAATACAGTTGAGGAGAAAGAGTACATTACTTTGATACCGAAACAACACTAACAAACATGTAAATACACAATTGATGTTCATATATATAACTAACAAACCATATTCTTAAAACCTAAACCAGCATAGTATTCTATCTAGGTTAGAAACTTACTCCCATTGTAGTGATGTACTCCAACCTTAGCCAACATAGCATAGTATTCTATCTCAGACTTCCTTAGAGGAGGGCAATTGTTAGCAATGATAATTAGCTTCCCTGCAATGAAGCATGTTGCAGGTTAAACAAAAGTTAACTAAGACACCCGGAAATAAACAAAACAAAAATCAACATAAAACCAGGACAACATACAAATGAACTGATTCACAATGTAAACAAATGAACAAATTCAAGCTATATTACCAATTCAAGCTATGTGTACTTGTAGTTTTCAAAACTAATCTAAAAGGTCACAAACCTCTAGTCAAAACAAGAAAACAAGTTTATACATATATAAACAACATAATTTTATTGCACAAATAGGATCGAGCTGGGAAGAAAAACCCACAATTATTAATCAAAAAATCACTTAAAGTGCCGACTAAAATATAAATCATTCGATAGTGCTTCACTACATTTATCCATCCAAAGAAGCTTTAGACAAAATAATAAATAACATATTGACATAATTCTACCCAAATGACAATGAGTCTGAAAATACTTGTGAAGTAATGAAAATTCACTCAAAAGAAAAAAGAATAGATGAAAAAAAAAAATAAAAGAAAAAAAAAATAATGAAAGCAGCACCTTTGGAGTTCCTGAGGGATTTGAGGACTGTTTTGTAGCCCAAGGTGAACTTGCCACTCTTCATGACGAGAGCAAGCCTGTTGTTGATGCTCTCATGAGTCTTCTTCTGCTCAAAATTATTGAAATAAAATTAAACACGAATCTATAGTTCAATAAAAATGGAAGCTAGAGAGAGAAACTGATTCAAAAATGTTATGAGAGAGAGAGGTTACAGTCTTCTTGGCGGCCACCATGGTTGGGTGCTTCGTTGAGGAGAAGGTATGCAGCGGCGAAGAATACACAGCGAAGAAACCACAGAAAAATGGTGAGGATGCGAATCATTTATAAGGGAGGAATTAGGGTTTTGACGCTGTTATATGCTTCTGTTTGGTTTCTCACGTACCATACTCCCCACTCCGGGATAAGATTAAGATTATACCAGTTTAGGCTTCCCCCTTCCCCCACCCTCTTCTTCTTCTTCTTTTTTTTTTTTTTTTTTTTTTTTTTTTTTTTTTTTTTTTTTTTTTTTTTTTTTTTTTTTTTTTTTTTGGGAATGGATACGGCTTCTAAAAACATTGGCCCCGTTTGTTTCAACCATTCCATTCCATTAGAATGGAAAATCCATTTGAATGGGTGTTTGTTTCAACAACTTTAATTTTTCCATTCAAATGGTCTTTTAGAATGGGTGTTTGTTTCAACAATTCAGTTTTTCTATTCAAATGGTTCATCAGTCACATCAACTATTTGAATGGATTTTTGTGTCTTGGATGAGAATGGAGGGGAGGAGGTGTTTTTGAATGGTCCATTCTAATACTCCCATTCTAATTATAACACATTCTAATATTTTTCCATTCAAATGTCTTCCATTCCAATTATAACCCATTCTAGAATTCCCATTTAAATACACCCATTTGAATGGGTGAACCAAACGGGGCCATTACTATTCTTTTATTCAAAAAGAAAAAAAAAACATTGGGGCCGTTTGGTTCGCCCATTCCATTCCATTGGAATGGAAAATCCATTTGAATGGGTGTTTGTTTCAACAACTCTAAATTTTTCATTCAAATGGTCTTTTGGAATGAGTGTTTGTTTCAATAATTTAGTTTTTCTATTCAAATGGTTCATCAGTCACATCAACTATTTGAATGGATTTTTGTGTCTTAGATGAGAATGGAGGGGAAGAGGTGTTTTTGAATGGTCCATTCCAATACTCACATTCTAATTATAACCCATTCCACTATTATTTCCATTCAAATGTCTTCCATTCCAATTATAACCCATTCCACAATTTTCATTCAAATACACACATTCAAATAGGCGAAACAAACGGAGCCATTACTATTCTTATTATTACAAGTTTTGTCCCTCTTTTATTTTCTTTTTCTAATCTTATTTCAAGCCCCTTTTTTTTCTTTTTTTAAAATATGATCAAAACTAAAAAAATTAAAAATGAAACTTGACATATGTATTATTGTATAGAACGATGTATATTGTATATTGATATATGTATAGTTCTATATAATGTTTTAATCATTTAATGAGAACATATATTATATAGAATGTTTTCTTAAGGGATATTATATAATGTTTTAATTAATTAATAAAAGCTAAAACGGTCTGTTCAAATCATTAATCTCATGTTTTATGGACGATATTATTGTGACAATATTCGTAAATATCTCGATATTAGCTCATTTTTTACTGATATTTTACTATTATCACCATATCCTTGACATTATCGATATTTTATGGATATTTTACGAATGCACGGGAAAAAATATATTTCCATTCAATATCGATGTCGACACTTCAAAATATAGATATTATTGCAGCAATGTCGACAAATATTGCAATATTTTAATCCATACTGGCCAATAAGGTTGATGATGCAATTGGACTTAAAGCTCTCTGTGAAGTCTATAAAGGACCTAGGATTCAACTTGTTGGTATGTTTCACTTTTTATCTAAATCTTGGGTCGATAAATTTAAAGAGATAAAAGAGAGTGGACTTTGTATTAAATCTTAGAAATACTGAAAAGAATTGTAGAAATGACACAACAAAGGGTCATAGTGTTAGGCTAGACAGAGTTTGAACGTCTTGGGTCATGGTTTTGTTATGAATATTGCATTAAATCTTATTAAGCTTGCAGATAGTAGAATTAGTGTCGAAAATTATATTTGGAAAGTTGCTCAGGTAAATGACATTCTGAAATCAAATATGGATAACAGTTGACAACTTGCAGAATTGATGAGCAATTTCGATAGTATTAGGGAAGCAATGGAGCTGTTACCTTTATTTAAAGAAGACAATGGGTCAAGAAATAACAAATCAGCTTGGTCTCTGTTTATGAGTGTTGTTTTTAGGTTGAATGTTATGAATGGAAGGCTGGGGAAAGTAAAAAGGGTTGTTCAAAATAATATTTTGAATGTTGAGTATATTTTCAAAGATTTGGTTGGAGTATATCAAAACTATGGGGAACGAGGAGATAATTTTGTTATATTGTTGCTCGTTGGCTGTGAAAGAAATTTATTGGTGGACTTAACAAAATCACCTTGAGCTCTATTCATTCCCAAAAGTTCTATGTTTAGCGTAGAGGACAAAAAAAATGATGTTGTGGAATGGGGGTTTAATGCCTCAAAATTTCAAGCGTCATTCTAGTTTGTATGTTGTTGATATGATTGTTTGCTACAAGTATTAATCAACTTTGGAATCAACTTGGTTCCACCTCTGATTGCGATCTTATTCTGTTGGCACTCGTAAAGCGAGTGGAGATTAGTTCTTCACTTCATTTTTAGGAAGAGTTTCTGATCTTCCTCTATTGGATACTTTTCCCTTCATTTACCATGACGGTCTAGATGAGCGTATAGTTTCAAACAACACATATGTTCTTGCTAACTTTAGGATCCCTCCTTACTTTTTCATTTATTTTCTTCTGTGTTGGATCTTAAGGACCTTTTTTGTTTCTTTACTCCTTTCTAGTGTCTTTTTAGACATGTTACTCCTCCTCACCAGGACTTACTAAACCATATTAATATTCTTCTTATGGTTATCTGCTCGTTCATGTCACCGTAAAAAAATCATATGCTAGTTGAATTGATTTCTTGGTGGTTTTTAAAAACTCACACATTTTGGTAGCTTGGTGAAGAATCTTTATTCTGCCACATGATGTAGCTCTGTTATTTAAGCTACCCTTGACCAACACTGTCTTACTTTCTTCACTATCCATTGACCCTCCGGATTGGGGACTGGTCGAGCAATCAGAAAAGATTCACCGATTTATTTATGCTGAGAATATGAACTCTACTCTTTATAATTAGCTTTTCTACTTAGAAGATAAAACGGAATCCGCTTCTAAATTAGTGCTAGCTGGCACTATGAGTTTTTGGATGCACACTTTCATATTCCCTATTAATTTGAAAGATGTTAGTCCTCGAGGTTTCCCCATCGTTAGTGCTCTTTCCCTAGGTAGGTGAGCCAATTTAGCTATGCCATTCTTTTGGTAGGTGAGCTAATTTAGCTATGCCATTCTTTTTTAGTGTTTATGACAGTTTGGACCAAACTGTGGTTAGTTTCTACAAAGGAACTGATTGTATAGAGTCTTTCATAAACACATGGTTTCTTCAACTTTTCATGTTCAAGCATTTTCTTTCACGAGCACATGGCCTGGACTATGTTCCACAGTTGGGATCACGACCTTCTTGGTTCTAGGCTTTTAACTTGTGCGGGGGTTCATCTGTGTACCTATCCTTAGATTCGTCCTCGGACGATCTATCATTACTTTGTTGTAGGCCATAGGTCACAGCTCTTCTTACTTTTACTTATTTAGATAAGTTCCTAGATCTTTCTTTAGACTTTTATTCTGCCATTAATGAGGATCTGCTACAACATTCCTAAAGAATGGTCATATGAATATTTTTTCCCAAATTCTATGATCTCTAAGTGATAAACAACCTAAGTCTTAGAACTTAGTTTTCATCCCTTGCCATCCTCAGTGTGCCATGAGGCAACTTGGTCTTGGTCACCATTGGTCTCACGATTTTAGCTTTGTATTTTTAAAATTTGTGATTGTGATATTTCCTTCATCCCTTACCATCCCTACCGTGCCATGAGGCAACTTGGTCTTAGTCACCATTGGCCTCACGTAGTTTAAGATTAGTATATCGCAAACACCACCAAAAGATAGACTAGTTGATTTTGGAGAAAAATAATTTTCATTTATAGTTGATCAACAAATATAAATTAATTTTATTTTTATATCTAATATCATATTAAATTTAAGAAAGTAAAGTTATATATAGCAGTAACTAAATTCTTCTACTTATCAAATGTAACGCAAAAATGGCTAATGGGTACTTTTTGATTTATTTCGTTACCTTCATCTTGATCTTTTCGATCTTCCTTTAATAATCAGGTAAGTTATGTTCAACTGTACGCTTTTTAAGTTCAATGAAATGAATAATTGATTTTGAAGTTCATGAACTAAACAATTTTTTATCATAGTTTAGAGATAGTAAAATCTATGTTTAACTTTTCTCGCTAATGATCATTCTGCCTATTTTGATTTATTTTGCCAAGATCATAAGCAAGGTCTAATTATCTTTCAAAAAAAAAAGGTATAGTTTAATATTTATTATGGAATTCTCTAGTTATAGGCTTAACACTTTTAAACAACTTCTATCATCACTGCTGGTTCCGATCTCGCTCCCGACCCCAGCAGTACCTCCGCTCAACTAGAGTCGAAAAATTTCGATTGTAGTTGAATTTGTTCTACTGTCTCCCCTGATTGTTTTGATCGATTTTTAAACGGTGGCTGAAAAATTTTGACCCCAATTGAAAATTTTCAACTGGGATCGAACCACCTCATTCAACCGTAGTTAAACAATTCAACTAGGACTGAGCCATCAGTGGAAACTTTTCGACCGGTATTCAATTAGAGTCAAACAACAGTTCGACCATAGTCAAACAATCTCGACCTTGGTCGAACATAATCCGTCGCATTTTGACTTTTTAAATTTGGTCGAAAATTTTCAACTGGGTCAAGTCAGGGGTAATTTTGGAAGTTCGAAATTTTCATTAAATGACATGGCAATAAAAGTCTTAGTTTCGTAAATAATTATTAAGTTGTCCTTTTTTTCATCACATGTTTTAAAAAAATGTCAAAATTGATAATCCCTCCAGTTTGCACTGTTCATTATAGAGATAAACCATATTAATAATCTTAATTGAATAAAGTGTCCTACTTTATTTGACGATTATGAACATTTTAAATTATTACTTTTAAACTAGATCATTTTGTATATAACAATTATATACTTAATTTAAGATCACATTAATAATCTATGAAATAGCATGATATTTAAATTGCACAAAAAGAGTAAATATAAGTAAATACAAAGAAAGTGTATTTTCATTTATTAATCAGCAAAACCGTTATCCAAATTATATGCTTTTAGCGTACAATCGCCAACACTTCGAAATGGCCAGTATTTTCAATAAATATTGGACTAAAACTTCAACTTCCTGAAGGAATAAATTAGTTGTACACCAGTTTTTTTTCTTCATTAATTAAATCTACTGCCATACCACTATTTAAAAATAAATTCTTGACCAATTCTTGATGATCTTGACGGATTCTTGACATCAGCGGTGATCTTGACAGATTCTTGACGATTTTAATGTATTCTTGATGGATTCTTGATATTGGTGGTAATCTTGACGGATTCTTCATAAATTCTTGACGAAATTTTGACAATTTTGATAGATTCTTGATGGATTCTTGACAGATTCTTGACATCAATAGTGATCTTGATGAATTCTTGATGGATTCTTAGTATATTCTTGATAATTCTTGACTAATTCCCTCCCAAAGTGATAGAATCTAATGGAAGTGGTAAATTTAGTTAAACATTTAAAAAAAGTGATAATTGCATACTTAACCCTTGACAAAGTCATATCTCTTTCTTCAAAATGGCCATTTTTTACAACTGTTGGACTAGAACTTCAACTCCAGTGAAGTCACATCTATTTTTCGATATTTTTATGAGTTTTCGGTAAGAACTTGAGGTATTCATTTTTTTTTAATGGTTCATTTGTGGTTGCAACTAAATGGGTGATATTTCTAAGAATCCAAATAATCTGATTTGTATATTATTGTGGTTTAAAGTGTGTTCTTTTTTACGTCGTGAAAAAATGGCTTCCGAAATAGTCATAAATATACTGACATGTGATCACTACATTAATAACTTAAGTCACTAATGTTATCACTAAACTAGTACTTCATAAATCTGAGTTTGAAAACAAAAAAGAAGAAGAAGAAATAGTGAAAATGTGGTCTATGGAATCTTGAATGCCAAAAAACGTGGATTATTGGTGATTATTTTTATTAATTTTTAGGTTTTGTTTTCCTCTCTAACATTCTTTCTCCTTTCTTTCTCTAGTAGAGCAGTCAAGAGAGCATAGTAATATGGTACGATACGTCATAACTTAAGCACAACACGTCATACCAAAGTGTGGGTCGTACCAAGAATAGTACATTTATGTAGGTCATGTTGGACCCGTAAGTTAAGCATAGTGGTTGACCACGATACGATATGCATATAGACACGACACAATATAACCCATTGGCACAATATGGCACGACATGACTTGGTACACTGGTATGTTGACACGACACGTCAGCACGTTATATATGTGTTAGAATTTGGCTAAATATTAAAAAAAGTGAAAGAAGCTAAAGTCCCACATTGGAAGAAGAAGGAGAGGAATAGAAGCTTGAACCTTATATAAGGAGGTCATCTCTTTGGTTATTAATCACCCTAATCAGAAGCATTTCAAATATTTCTTTCTTCTGATTAAATTCTTTTCTTGTCTCTTTGTGTTTTTATTTCCAAAGATAGTAAAAGAGTAAATAAAAGAGTATTTGTGAAAGTACTGGGTCTATGTGATTGTATTTTTTTTTTATGATTGTTTCTATTCATATTCATAGAAGTGAGATCCTGGAGCAACGAATCTGGTATATATTAGTTACATCAACGAATCTGGTATATATTAGTTACAATTAGAAGATGCTTAATATGTATTAGTTACAAGTGCCAACTTAATTAGAAGATGCTTAATCTATTATTAATTATGATATGTAAGTATTTCTCTTTTTTTTTTTTTGTTCTTATTTGGTGTTTAAAAATTTTATCCTTGATTTATTGCGCTAATATATTTTTTTTGGGTATACATTTGAATTATTTGGCGAAAACAAGGTTATAAAATGGTATTAATATTAATAAAACTTACCAATTTAATTGGCCAAATTTCACCTAAATGGACTAACATATTTAAGCATGTAGATTGACACGTTTTTAAGCACATCACAACACGTTTGAGCATCATCCAATGGGTTGTGTTGGGCTAATAATTTTGAATTTTAGGTACAGTATATCACATCACAACAAAAAAGTTAGCCGTGGTGTCTAGCACTACACGAAAGCACTTTTTACATTTTTATTCTCTAGTGTTGCGTTGCTGAGTATGAATACCATTTTTTTTATTAAAAAAAATAGTATCACGCCAAATCTATATTTTATTGAGAAGGTTAAAATATGAAAGCTGATTACTTTCAAGTTAAAAAAAAATTATATATTTTAGTTATTCTACAATATCCATTAGTGTTAGGCTTTAACCTGTAAGGACATTTCTAATGAAATGCTAACTCATTGTACTTCTATTATAATTTAGCATGCAATACAAAAATCATCCTCCAATATAGTAATATTTCTTATGCCAAATTTGGCATATGTTACATTTGGTGCTAAATTAACTTTCAATTAACTTTTACTTTTGTGCAAATTTTTAATTTCAAATTTTAAAATCTATGCTTTCAAATACTCAATCAAATTACTTTATGTAATTTTTCGATACTCAGTAAGTACATGTTTCAGTGCTCAACAAACGACAAAGTTACTATATTATATCATAAAAAGTTAAAAGATGATATTTCAAATACCATTATGCATTGGAGTAAAAAAAAAAAAAAAATTTACCACATTTGACATTTTGCGAAGTCTTGTGCCAAATATAAGCATTAACATTGACACCAACATTAGAGATGGTCTTCTATCGAGGACCCATTAATAAACATTCTTCACTCTTATCTTAAAAAAAAAGTTACAAAGTGACTTTTTTTTTTCCCAATATATATTCTGTTTGGAACACTATAGATATGTGATCGAACAAAAGATTTATTTGATTTGCATACATCTATAATTTAATATTATTTATGTACATATTGTATTGTATTGTATTTTGATCTTGTTTTGCTTTTTCGAGTGTGATCAGTATCTGGACTGGGGCCTGTTTATCTTGATTCACGATCGTGTACTGACAATAGAACCTGTAGGCGGAGATGCAAGAAAAAGTTTCCATCATCACCTGATGCTTTTTGTAAAAAAGTGAATCCTCGACTTGGAATTTGTTACTGCTATACAGAATAAGTTAGTTAGTTAAAGTTAAATTTATATACTAAATGCAAACAATGTTATGTATTATCTTTTAGCTTTGATATATGTCGTAAATCTATAAATTATAGATGTATCATAGAAAGATATTATTTGTGTAATCTATTCTAGTAAGTTTGGTTATTTATCTTTTTACACCAAAATTATCTTTATATTTGGTTAAAAAAATGTGATAGTATACTAATTCTTTTAAATTCTTAACATGGGTAGATAAACTTTTAATGTGTTCTACTTTCTCGTGCTTTTAATCGCTAGATCAAAGTCTCGAGCCAAAGTCGATGATTTTCTTTGGGTGGTCCATCTCTAATTCTAGGGTCACTAATTTCTTTCATCTTATTGGGTTCCTAAAGTTTCGAGTGAGTTTAATTATCTAAAAGTCCCACTATTTAAAGTTACTCTGTGGAAGCATCATCTTCGCACTTGCTAACAATAATATTAAAAATAAAATTATGCAAATAAAAAGGTTATTCTATGTCTATTTGTGGCAGTTTATATCCTATTAATTCATTGATAGCGCATATTCTTGATCTAATAATAGAAGCTCAAAACCAATCGCATGGAGCATGGGATGTAGACAAATTATTGCATTTGCCGAATTTCATAAAAATTATGTTTACAATATCAAAAAGTTGAGGAGCACCATATGCCCCTTGGCCCCGTCACTGGTTCTAACATCAATAAAAGTAATGAACATTATTCATGAAATAGTAATAATTCATTAAAACTCTCCTAATATTTACAAGTAAAATAAAAAGGAAAAAACATAAGACTATATGTGAGCATTCAAATTTGCTTTCACCATTCTTCTTTCTCCTCATCTCAGAGACCGGAAGAGAAGTTGATTGTGGCATTATCACGAATAATGAAACTACTTGCTTTATGTCTTTCTAGCATCGATATCAACTCCTCATTAATCCCCATTTGTTTTACAATCATCAACTCCTTATTAATCAACTATTGTCTATTCTTGACGGCCAAGAATTTTTTTTTCAACTATAAGGAGAAATAGTAAAGAGCGTTTAAGGTGTAAAAAATTAGGGTAAATATTTCTGATATTTGAAAGTATAATTTTGGAAAATAATAAATTTCTAAATCTTACATTGGATTAGAATAACTATTTCCGTAGTGTGCTAAGAATTAGGATTTGAAATTAAAATTCACTCATCTAATGGAAGAACAATTCAATGGAATAACTAGTCCTACACTTTTTTGTTAAACCAAACACAATATTACAAAAATAAAAAGAAAAATTTCAGCCTATAATTCCAAATGTATAAGACGAAACTAACTAAATAAGATTTTTTTTTTTTTTTAAAAAGTGGGGCTTAACTAATGACCACCACTTACTACAAATTAAAGGAAAATGGCACACACACACGCTACCAAGGTTTTAACTAAATAAGATTTAAGTTGATGTGATTCAAAAGTTTCACAGCGATCAAATAGGATTTATACATACATGCTTTGGTCAATGAATTAACTTAGCTCTCAGAAATTGAACTTAATTACCTTAGGACTCTCACAAATTGAACTAGGGCCAATTTGGCATTACTGTGTAGAGATGTAAAGTGGGGTCCAGTTCATATTTGATAAGCCGATATGGACTTTGCACTGAGCCTAGGCCCGACCCGCCTAAAGGCCCGATCCATATTTTTATCAATGGGTCCAGCACGGCCTACATGCTTAGCCCACATTTTATGTAGGCCTAAGTGGGCCGTGTCTGTTGGCCATGCCTATACGGGCCGAATATGGACCACAATGTGAGCTTAATTTTGTTGTTGTTCTATGCTTTAAAATATCAAATGTGGGCCTAAAATTCATCCATATTCTTTTAAAATTTGAATAAATTGAAAATAAACAAAAATAAGCAAATAAATAACACTAAAAGCATATAAATGTAAATATTTAATTTAAAATTTTAATTAAGAAATATATTTAGAATTATATATAGAATGACTAAATGTGGACCTAATGTGTAAAAATATGGGCTAGGTCTGTGGGCTTATGACTGAGGCCCAGCCCAGCTCCTGCTATATGTAACGGGTCGGCTCAGGCCCGGTGCCGTGCTTTTTCTTCGGAATGTGGGCTGGCTCACAAAATCAGGCCCATATTGACATTTCTATTGCTGTGTTGTGTTACAGATGCATTGTAGCTTGTTGTAGCCTGTAGTGTTGCTGTAGGCAAGAAGTAGCTGTGAGAAAAAAGATCTAAGCATTTAATAAATTTAATTTATAAAATCAATGTGCTATTTAAAAGTACTATTTAAGTGTTTGGTAAACTACAGATTGTTATTGTAAAATGATATTTTAGATAGTCTGTATTATAGAAACAAAATCAACTTTGAAAAACAATCTTTATCTTATCTCTTAATTTTTGCTTAAAATTAAAAAATAGACTTACCAAATATCTTTCTTCCCTCTTTTTTCTCTAACTGCTTCTAAAAATTAAGAGTAACATCTAGAAAAACGGGTCCTTTGTTTAGTAGGAAGGAGAGACAATTAAAATTAATGAGAGGTTTATTACCTAGAGAAAATAAATGGAGAGGAATGAGATGATTGTTCTTTTGTTGTATTTGATATGAGAGAACCGTCCAATGATAGAGGGTTTATAAATACGTCAAAGATCATTATAAGACAATGACTATATCCCAAATTCTTCAACTATTCTTCTTATACTTATTCTTTCTTTTCCACTTATTTTTCTTAGGCTATGTTTGGTAGAGAGGAAAGAAAAAATAGGAGGGAAAGAAAATGTATAGAAAAGCAATGAAAGTGTCTTTCCCTCATAGTTGTTTGGTATGTAGGAAGGGAAGAAAATTAGTATATTTTAAAATGACTATTTTATCCTCTATTTTATTATTTAAAAAATTGATACACAAGGATAATTTAGTAAATTAAATTTTTCATTCACTAATTTTTTTTCCTTCCTTCTAATTTGGAAAGGAAAATTTTTATGGGGCCCACATATTATTTTTTCCTCCTCTTTTCTATTCTCTTTTCCTTTCTCTTCCCTTTTCTTTCCTACCAAACAACCTCATTTTTCATTTTTCCCCCACTTTTCCCTCTAATTCTTTCCTTCCTCTCACTTTTCCTTCTTACCAAACATAGCCTTACCAAACACACCTCAAAGAAAATTGTCGCAACTTTCAATAAAATCATGATTTTAGTTATTTATCCTTTTCACCTCTAATATTTAGTTATTGGGGATGGCTACGGTAGGGGCGTCCCTACGTAGGGTCATGCCTTAATTATCGTTGGATGGGAATCTGTGGGGAATAACGAGAATCTGTGGAGAATCTATTTATATACAGATTCCCATCCAACGGTGAATAGACATGGCCCTACGTAGGGGCACCCCTACTATAGACGCGCCCTTAGTTATTTTTCAAAAATATCTTCCAAAAAAAGTCAGGACTGATTAACTATTTGACTATTTTTTTTACCTAAATTTAGTACATGACTACACTAAAAAATTTATAACTAAGGCCATGTTTGGCATGCAGGATCGGACAGGATTGTGCAGACAGGATTGGACTGGATTGGATTGGATTGGACTATGCTGAATCCAATACTGTGTTTGGTGAACTGTCGGATTTAACAACTGGAAAAATAATCCTGTGTTTGGTACAAGATCGGATTGGATTATTTTTTTTATAAAAAAAAATTAATTTTTTAAAAATTTAAATATATACATTTTTTAAGAAAATTAACTATATAAAGTTGCTTCTTCAAAAAAAAAAAAAAAGATTGGAATTTGAGAAAAATTGAACTATTTATCTATAACATATAATATCCAAATATACGATGAATATAAAATCATATAGACCATAACATTCATATTAGTTTAATGGTGTTACAAAATACATATTTCAATGAGTTGCCAACTCAAACAAATAGATGTTTCATATGAGTTAGATAATACCTAGCTAACACATAAGTCTTTTAAGCTGTCTATTGCAGTTCATAATCATAACTATTACATATTTTTTAATCATAACACAAAATATAATATGCTTTAAATATAAACATTCTGAACCGAACACATAAGGAATCTATAGCATTCTATATATGATCACTGTCTAATAAGAGTCATGACAAACTCCATCCTCATGGCCTCATCCATGTTCTTCAAAGCACTTACATTCCATGGTTGTTCAGCAAATAACTTCAAGGCCTTAATTTGATCAGCAACAGGGAGGTTCAACTTGGTAATCTCTTCCCATGCAAAGTCATACATTATGCTAT
>JXTC01000008.1:1024895-1063608 GCA_002914845.1 Trema orientale
CTCTCTCTAGACCCCAAAATCCCAATTCCCCCCAAATTCGATTTCTTGATCCAGTTTTCAATGGCTTCCCCTGGAAATCCAAATCCACAGCAACACAGCCACAACCCTTTGACAAGCATAGGTTCTTTAACCCACAAACCGACTACTGTACAGATCTATCCACTTCTTCTTTTTTTGTTAAGCGAAAAAAAAAAATCAATACCCAGAAAGAGTAATAATCAATACACAGAAATCTATCCAATTCTTTTTTTATGCTTTCCCGTTCTTTGGGTTGGAGGTAAAGTGATGTAATGTTCCTTCTTCCTTAATGAAATCTCTTACTTAAAAAAAAAACGGAAAGAGAAGAAAATGAACGACTCAGAAGATACTTCAACACCCAGAAAAATAGTCGTCATAATAGGGGAAAAAAATCAGCAAGAAAAGAAGGAAACCCAACCTGAACGGTAGGTCGAGCGGCGGCGCGAGATCGACGATGATGGTTGGTGCAAAGCTCGACGGGGCGAGGAAGGTGGTGCCGACGCGAGAGAAAGGGTTGGAGTGAGGGGCCTCAGGTTGTCTTCAATCGTGTGTTGATTTAGATTTTTGGGAAAGTTAATCCAACGACAAGTAATCCCACTTATTTGCTTGGGATAATTAATCCTACAAAACAGGGACTATTTTGTGTCAAAGGATTACTTAGTCCGTTCAAAAATTGTCCCCAAACATGGGACTTGGATTATTTATCCCAAGCCTACTCACAATCCTGTGTGCCAAACGGGGCCTAAATGTTTAGCTTACTTAATGAAAAAATAAAAATAAAACATATATTACAACCCTAAAAATACAACATATTTCACAATAAAATTTTTTCAAAAAAGTTAATATTTAGCTATATAACTTTTACAACATAAATATTTACTTAAACTAATTTAAAAAATTAACCTGCCACCTAAGTTTCTCGAAAAAGGGTTGGTTTCCTTTCATCTTTCAATTTTCATCTCATTTAATCGTAGCAACCCTCTATGAAAACCCAAAATCCTCCTCAGAAGATATAGCTTTTGCAAGTACATAATCAAACTATGAAAACTAATAAATAATGTAATGAACGGACCCAATTTCTAATTCCGAATCCCTAGAAATAACAATAGCAAAATTCAATTCTTGAAGATCCAGTTTGTCTTTTGAATCTTGGGAAAGAAGATTCTGAGATTGGTTTCAACAAACGAAAATGGAAGGTTTCAGCGCCGAAGATCTGTCGACGATCGGAGGAATCGCAACGGTGTCGCTTCTGCATTCCTTCATTCCCACGCATTGGCTCCCTTTCTCCATTGTTGGCCGCGCCCAGAAATGGACCCTTTCCCGCACTCTCCTCGTCAGTACGTTCTCTCCTCCTATTTCTCTCTTGCTTTCAGATCTACAACTCTTTTGCTTCTAAGAAGCATTTTTACGAACATGTTGTGTGCATATGCATTTCACAATTAATATCTCTTTTTGGCTTTCGTTTTTTCTTTGTTCTTCTTTCTGGTTTATGGGTATTGTTTGAATTGAAGCAATGCTCAAGTTTTGGGTAACTTAGGTCTTGCTGGTTCATATATTCAAGTTTTCCTTTACGTTTTGGCATGTATTATACTCATTTTTTGTGTTCTTTCTTTGCCTTTGCCTCATTCTTGCCAAGCAAAAATGAAATGGATTAGCCCTTTTGGTTTAATAGATCTTACTTAAATGTGGGGTTGTTGTGTTCATTGTTAAAAGTTTATGCAAAAATGAAATGGATTAGCCCTTTTGGTTTAATAGATCTTACTTAAATGTGGGGTTGTTGTGTTCATTGTTAAAAGTTTATAGAGGCTATTCTCTTGATTTTTGTCACAAAACCCCCCCCCCCCCCCTGAATTGGGAGTAACTGATCAATGAACTTGGAACAGAAAAAGCACCAAAACATGTAATGTTGCAATTCGGAACTTCCTTTCGAAGACCAATATCACCTTTGAGGATATCAAGTCTTGAATACATTTTAAATTAATCTCTTTTGTTTTTGTTTTGAGTTTCTCCATGTTGTTTTTGTTTTTAGTATGGCATGAGAAATAGTGAATTTTTTCTCTAATAAATGTTACTGCATTGCTTTGAATTTACTCAAGCCAGACCATCTTCTTGGTCTTCTTTTTTGTGCAAAATGATCTCTTCTAAAACGAAAGATTCAGTTTTTATTGTAGTGAAGCTGATGAGTTGTTTTGAGGAAACCCACCTTAGAGGTTCCAAATTATGAGATCTTCGTCTTTATGTATTAATATCTATTTTAGCTTAACTTGATTGCTGTGGGAAGTTTACTTTTATTGAGTTCATTTAGAAGATTGTACTGGAGCTGGGATTTCCTCATATATATATATATATATATGTGCGTGTGTATATATATATTTAAAGTTTTGCTGATAGCTCTTAAACCGTATGAGATTCTATTTATTCCAAGGAAGGTATATAGTTTTAATAGTTCGGAAGTATTTCATAGTTATCGTACCTTTTGCACTCATTGTCACTTCCTATAATTTTGTTTTGCAGCTGCATTTGGAGCTGTATTACATGTAATTTCTACTTCAGTTCTTGGTATAACAGCAGTGACAATGGCAAATACCATTGCTGGCGAAGAAACAGTCCACAAACTCGCTTCCCTTTTGCTTATAGTCCTTGGTGGTAGTTATGTTTTGTTGTTTTTAACTGGAAAGGGTGGTCACAGTCACTCTCACAACCAACCCATGGAAAAGATGGCT
Organism: Trema orientale; assembly: GCA_002914845.1. Lineage (NCBI taxonomy): Eukaryota > Viridiplantae > Streptophyta > Magnoliopsida > Rosales > Cannabaceae > Trema > Trema orientale. Next base: position 1,027,637 of record JXTC01000008.1, read on the forward strand.
GTTGCTGGCCTTGTTCTTGTTCCTGCATTATCTCCTTGTGCAACTACACTTCCAGTATTTCTTGCTGTTGGGAATTCGTCTTCCATGATGGTGCTTGCTATTATAGTACTGCTATTCAGGTACTGTGACTTGGACATTAACTTAAATATTTCGTCGATCTGTTTGATTTTCATTCACTTGGTTACGAGAACTCTCACAGTTAGCCAAAAGTGAAGGTTGTTTATCATGACATAAAATTATCATGAATCTCTAGGCTTGTTTTCTAATCTTCGGACTGTTGTCCTTTCAAATGAAGGCCTTCATCAGTATTTTTATCAGTTTGTAATAATCAACAATACATGAAAATATTTAAGAAAGCTCTGATTTTTCTAGTACCACCCTTTGTTCTGGCCAATTTTGATGGTAGCCAGAGTCGTAATATCTGAGCAATGTTATTCCTTGCAATTACTATTGCTTTCCAGTATACCTTACACTCGTCCTTTCCAGATTGCATTTTCTTGTTTTCCCACAAAAGTTTTTGTTTTCAACTGAAATGGTTGGTTAGCTGAAGCATTGTCATGTTAAATGTAGTGTTTTGTTGACAATTATACTTTCGGACTTTGTACATGTATTGATTCATTTTATCATGTAATTGATTGCTGTTATGTTTCATTAAACATGTAATACAAGTTAATGCCATTTTTTGCACCTGGTGAGATTTACAAATTTGGGTGAATCCATCTTATAATTCTCACGATTTGATAAATGCAGCACCATAGCTGTGATGACATCTCTGGTTGCTCTGTCATTCTATGGCGCTAGCCAGATCAAGTTTCACTGGGTGGAGCGATACGACAAACTTCTTGTAGGTTCAGTGTTGTGTTTAGTAGGAATCTTAACACTCATTTTCCATGATCATGATCATGATGTTGGTTCCACCGGAGAGCATTTGCATAGAAAACTCGTTGTTCATTGAAACAAATCTCACTTCTGCAGATGTTACTAGTGGAGCAATTTTCGATCTGTATCAAGTACAACTGTTTGTAATCTTCTGTTTCGATGTGGAACAATGATCATTCAGAATATATTTGGCCCAATTTACAATATCTGCAGTAGCTGAGCTAAATGTTGCAGGGTGTCTATACTAAGAGAAGTTCCAAAAATGTAACTTGTAATATTCTCTTTTTGTTTATTCTACGTTAGTGTTACAGAAATCACGAAGATGGTTACTCAATTTACTTTGTGAGTTTATATGGTTTATGTAAAAACAGTTGTTGATTTCATACAAAACAGACGCTTCACATAGAGGATTTTCAGTTTAACTTTGAGTATTCTTCACAAATAGTTAGTTGAGAAGTCCCTACTCTGACACTGAAGCAATTGAATTAAGGGCCAGTTTGGTTTAACTTTTTAACAAGCTAAAAGTACTTTTCAAACAATCTGTGAGCCAAAAAGTATTTGATAAAAATCTGAAAATTAGATCATTCAATAATTTTTAACAAAGTTACATTCAAAAGCTAAAGCTGGCCTAGTTTTGGCTTTTAGATTATGCATAAATCTATATATCTTTTAATGAATAAATTATGATGGTTAAAATATCCTAACTTAAAAGTAAAAATGTCATACATTTAATTGAATTTATTTTCAAAGAAGTATTAATATATTTAAATTATAATTGACTAAAATACTCTTCATATTAATTATTTTAAAGTAACTAAATTGATTCTTTCTTAAAATTTTAAATTTAGATGAAAATAAAGTAAAATAAAATAAAATAAAATAAATTTAATTGAGTAACTAATTTAATTGAGTTTATTTTCATATCAATTTTTTTTTTTAAATATTAATATTTTTAGTATGTATAATTATGCATAATTGTAAAAAATATTAATAAGTTCTTTCTATAAATATGCATAATTATATAATGATATTTATTTTGGTCATTTACTATTTGCACAGTCATACAGTTTACCAAACACTCACTCTGTTATTTTACGTTAGAGCGGATTTTTCCTTCAGCACAACTAAAAATGTTTTCCTTAAAATTTATAGTTCTATCAAACTGTCCAAAGAACACCACCCAGTGGCTTTTCACGTGCAAGGAAAGAGTCTTAATTTGTTTAGGAATTTTAAATACAGCATGTGCCATGTGAAAAACCATTCAGATTATGACATTGGGCCATTTGGGTTATGGTTGTAACATTGCTCGTAGTATGCGCGGTGCATTCAATAATTTCTCACGGTGAAGATCACAAACTGTTGTTACTCGAGTTTTCTTGTTTTTGGCTAATTATAAAAAAAGAAACGTTACCTATCAGTTTTGACCTTACTATGTTGCCTTTTGCCACTTGCCAACATGATATTAACTAAAGAAGAACACTAATAACAAATCCTTTATCAGACACTAGTTATTCATTGACCCATGTTCTTTTATTTCTTTTAAACATTTAAAAAAGATGACTTATCACTTGATTGTTTAATTTAAAAAAGTGAATAAAACACTGTGTCAATAAATAAAAGGAGAGATGGACAAATAGGGTGATATAGAGATTGTTGCTAGTAAAAATAAAAATTCAATTAGTCTTATATATACAAGTAGATGATTCTAATCGAGTTCAGTATATAACAATAATAGAGTGCGTATATCCCTACCCAACATCCTGTGGGCATGAGGATTATTATGAAAAAGAAAAAAAAAATTATCAAAACATATAGATACATCAATATCAATTAGGATGTCAATTTGTTTTATGAGATAATGACAAAAAAATACCTTGATTTTTGAGTTTTCTAAAAGGAAAAAAAAATATATCATGACTTTTTCATTTTGCAAAATAATAGATCCTGGCATTTTAGATTTATACAAATTTGTAGCCCATATGATGGCAAATTTTGTTATTTTTATATTAAAATACAATATTGCCTCTCAGTAATTTATTATAAACTAATATAATTTCTTAAAATATTTTACAGTAAGTCTATCTAACTTTTACTTTTTCATTTAAAAAAGAATTGGAAAAATTAAGAATATTTAAAGACATTCCTTGATAAAATCTTCATGTTTTAAACGTTTTTAATTATTTACAAAAAAGAGTATTTGTGTCTTTTATTTCTCCTGGTATAAATTTGAGGAAATATAAAATATTAAGGTATTATTTTGCAAAATTGAAAAGTATTTTTTTTTTGTTTTTATTTTTTACACAAAAATCTAAAATCAAGGTATTTATTTGTAATTATGCCTTGTTGAAGGTATACGGTTTATTCGAAAATTATTGGAAAGACCAAAATTGACCGTTAAGTGTTTTGTTTTTTTTTTTTTCTGGTAACTTTGTAAAAAGAAATAGTAACTATTTAAATCGATTTAGTAATGCATTTGAATTTTGTACTTACTTTCCTAATTTGTTAGTAAAAAAACTCTCTTAGGCCCGAAAGAGAGAGGCGGTCGCTTCTTTTTGGTCAATTTAACATCTAATATATATAAAGCAGATTATACGCGTTAGTGACTTAAGTGTACACAAGGAGGTTGAAACCCTTATTGAAAGGCCAACCCCAAAACCCTCTTCTCTTCTCTTCTCTACTTCGAGTATCGCCACCTCCTCACAAAATCTTATAGAGAGAGAGAGAGAGAGAGCAAAGTTTCTCTGGTGCATGCGCGAGTGTGATGAATACTGCAAAGATGGATAAGATTTTCGAAAGGCGAAAAGCAACCTTAAAGAAGAAGGCTGGCGAACTGGGTAGGCTGTGCAACTCCGAAGTGTGCATCGTGTGCTATGATCCCAATGGTAGGCTTGACGTGTGGCCCGACGACTCAGCGAGAGCCCAATCTATAATCTCCAAGTACTACTATTCTAGGTCAGAAACATCATCCAATCATCATAACAGTAACACTACTAGTAACAAGAGAAAGAGGGAGAAACTCATCAATCTCTCTGATATGTTGGAGAAGAAGATGAGAAAGCTCGAAGATGATCTTGATCATCAAGTGATCAGCCGTAATTTGGAGGGCCAGAATCATCATGAGATCAAGAATCGGTATCCGCTACCGCTGGGAACTTCTCTCTGGGACGAGGAATTGGACGCTTTGTCCCAAGATTCTCTGAGGGGTTTTTCGGATTACCTGGAATCCAAGATTCAGGGCTTGAATGACAAGATTGCCCCTTTTCCCAATGTGTTGAAGAATATACGACTACGAGATTAGATCTTTGGAACAAAACTACTGCTACGTACTACCCAGTTATTCGATGATGATCATCATCATCATCAAGAGAGATTTTTAATATTCCACAAGCTATATATATATATATATATATATATATATTGTACTACTGCTGCCCCATGATTTCAGCCGAAGAAATTTGGCCCATATTGGATTGCGCAACGAATCAACCACGACGACAATGGATCTTAAGATGTTATCCACGTACGTTCAAATATTATTAGCAGATCTAGATGTCTCCCCCCATTGAAAAAGAGCTTAGAGTCCAATTCTTTTGCATATATCATGTAGGCGTACAGCATTAAATAACTGAGTTCTCAGTTCTTTTTTTTTTTTTTTTTTTTTTTTTTTAAATAAATTGAAACTGGACAATGTTTCTTGGTTTCTTCAATATTTGTATAAGTTACCTGAAATGAATTTAAGGCATTTGAGTTTTTACCTGATCAAATAATCTCAATCTATTTTCATATGCGTATCCTTGTGCCAAAAAAAAAAGGAAAAAAAAGGTGCACTTTCAGACTCATTGAGTCTTAAGAATTTTATTCCCTTTAAAGCTTAATGTGTCTTTCAACATAATCACATTGAATTTTATTCCCCTCCGAGAAAATAATAAAATAAAGTGACCATAATGTGAATTTCATATCATATTGTTGTACTTTGCTATTAATTACTGCTTATGCATGTTATATATTATTAATTTTTGAACGAGCAATGCTATCATAATAACGTATCAATTTATTACTAGTGATTTTAATTAATAATTTGTGTCTCATATAGATCTTACTTAAAATGTAATTATAATTAGTCAATCACAGATTACTACATCACATGATACTTGGTACCATACGGTGTCCCATACCACTACTACTCTTTTTGAACAAAGCTTTACTAATTCCAAAGCATAGATGTCTTGACATTCATATTTGTGGATGCATGACCTTTGGAGCTTTGTGACTTTTCTTTTTTGTAAATTATGTTAACTTGTCCAGCGGGTTTTAGTTTACCGATTTGGTAATTTTGACTATCATGCTATCAAGACAAAACTATTCTTTCTTTTCTGTTGTAGGTGTCATCTTAGATTTGCTGATAGTTTCTCTACTTTATTTTGGTCTATTATCTCTTTAAATCACTAGAATTTGTACATCACTACATATATATAGGATTAATTATACAACGTACATTTTTCTTAATCTTAAAATTTAATTACAACAGAGCAGGCCTAAAAAATTATGATGATACTCTTGACTTCTCACTGCTTTTATAGTGATTCAGCATTGAAAATTGTATTAATAATTTATGAAACATTAGAAAAATATCAATTTTAATATTTTTATGCTATACAAAATGTTATATTAGTTTCAACATAATAAATAAATATTGTATTAGAAGACAATTTCATGTAATACTTAATCATAATGAAATAGTATTGCATTGGAAACTTTGAAGATGCTCTAAGAGCATCTGTAAAGAGTATTATACTTAATTATAACTCATGCTAATATTATATTTAGTATATTTTATAGTATTTAAAAAAATGTCTCCAATGATATATCATATTTATCATAATTTTTGGCATATGTTATATATTGTGTTAAATATAACACGAAAGTTATGTTAAATTTTAGCATATGTATAAATTTACGATATTGTCATTAGCATATGTTTGAATTTGCAATGTTATCATTATAGTATGGGTTTAAATTACAATATAACCATTATTTTAAATTCTAAAATATGTGAACGTTTTGCAATGTGGCGGCTAAAATTGATACGTTTATACGTTTTCTGTTCTTTACTTTTATTTAAATTTTATACACTATTTATCCTTACTAAATTTCTATAAATTAAAGCTCCCATTCACTACTCACATATTTCATAAAATAAAGAAAATTATAACAAAGAAAATTATTCACACTTCATTGGTGTAATGGAGGCTTTATGATTAATAACAGGATAACAAAATAATAAGATTAATTTCATAGTTGAAAAATAATATACTAAATAAAAAATTTTAAATATAAAATAGTATTATCTTTAGAATACATGTATAGAGTAAAATTTAAAAGGTGTGTTTTTAACATATTATTGCTAAATATTAAGATTAGCACACTCTTTTTAGTATGAATACATTGGGGGATATTTAGTTATTTGGACTTATAATTAAATTTCTTTAAGTCTATAGACTTCTAAAATTCATTTTTAGGTTCAGTACCACTTTAATGAAATTTTCAAATTCCTGGAATGCTCTTGCTCAAAAACTTTCAACAAATCTCAATTTTATTTTTCAAAAAATGAAGATTTTGATGTTTGGACTAGTTAAAATGTTGTTTATAAGTTGGATTCTTGAGATTTAGAAGGTTTAATCAAAATCTAAACACTTTATTATCAATTTGAAGATTCAAATTGTGATTGTTTGATCTAAAAATTGCATTTCGGTGAAAATTTTCCATCAGTCTCAACTGGCCCTAATCAAGCTCGACTAATCCAATCAAGCATCTCTCCTGGAAATCTATTAGGCTCGACAGGGGCATTTTGGACTTTTTAATTGTCATGTCAGTAAAAACAAAAAAAAAAAAAAAGAGAGAGAGAGAAAAAAAATTGTGTAAAAAATATTTTTAGCCCCTGAATTTTAGACTTAATCTTATTTTGGCCTCTAACTTTTAAGATGGCTCATTCGAGACACCTAGTCTATGAACATTTCTTGATTTAGTCTTTTCGTCACTCTTCTATTACAAAAATGGACGGAAAAAGTCTCAATTTTGGCCTCCGAATTATTATTAAATTTTATTTTGGTTCTCAAACTTTAAAACAATCATATCTTAGCACCCTTTTAATCACATTCTCTCATTTTCATCTTTATCGTCACTTTATAGTTTAAAAAAATAAAAAAAATAACATATGTCACTCGTATGAGGCTTTTATCAAAGATATTTTAAGCAATTTGAAAAACAAAATTGGGGTAATAAATTTTTTTAAAAATTATTTTGATACAAAAAATAGTGATACTCCTATGATTACAATTTAGTTTTGAAACTTTCTTAATATTCTTTAGATTCATTGTACTATATGTTACATTAAGTTCAAATATTATAAGTTCAAATATAAATAGGATGCACTATATTTTCAAATTTTAGCACAAAAATCTCGAATGGGATTAATATGAAAATATTAAAAAAAATTTCGTAACTGACAGTATATAACTCTCTAACTCATTATTTTACCGAAAATATATAATTATAATATATATCATGTAATAATTTTTTATATTAATATATATATATACATGTATGTATATACATATATCAGAGTAAATGCTGTGCAGATTATATTAATATCATTTCTGAACTATACTCACGTCTATTATTAACGGTATGGTTATTCCTGTCACAGTCAATTTTTTTTTTTTTTTTTCCGGCTTGAACGGTTTGGGACTGGATTGGATAACCAAGGGTGTGTGTGTATTATACTGCCTTCTCTTCCTGCCTACCCAGTACTCTAGTCCGGTTCCCGCCAACTCAAATTATCCCCAAATACACTCATTTACTTACCGCCATGGCTACCTAGCTCAACCAGTAGACTCCCCCTTTTTTTTTTTCCCAGAAAAATCTCGAAATTTTCTTCCCATCCAAACATTCCGCCTCCTCCTCCTCTCTAAAGGGATCCAAAAACAAACTAATTTTCGTAGCCATATCCGAAGCCCTATCTCCCTACTTGTAGTCTACGCTAAAAAAATTAGGGTTCTGAAGGGCAAGGCAGCCATTAAAGATGACGGAGTTGCACTGGAAGCATCATACGCTGATTCAAGCTTTGCTTTCCCGAGGCCCTCTCAAGCAGGATGAGTTCCACCGCATCTTCAAGGGTCTCACCGGAAAAACCCCAGGTCCCTAATCTTATCAATCTTCTAATTTTTCTATATTTGGGGCTAAATTGATAATTTTGTAATTAAAATTTCTGGCTTTACGTGCGTTATGATTCTCAACAACCAAACCAATTTGATTTTTTATTTTTATTTTTGGGAATTTTTGCTTTTAATTTCTCTTAAATCTTTTAGGGCCAGGTTTTCAACTGTGTATTACAATGAGGTTAATGGTGATTTTTGTATGTAGGATTAGCTTGATCTTTTGTTTGTATTGTATTGTGATCGAACAATTGAATGTGTTTCCCGAACATGTTTTATCATTTCGGTTTCGCTGGTAGAAGTATTTTAGGTGATGACTGACGACTTCTTTTGGCATAAATTGTCGAAATGCTGATTCAATGAGTAAGAGTTCATGTGTCATAGTTACTTAATTTTTAATCACCTATGTTTTAGAACTTTGTGTGTGCGGTTGTGAATAGGATCATGGTAGAAACCCTAATGTGCATTTGAAGTGAGGAGCAATGCCAAGTTCAATTCAATCACATATGTTTTAAAACATTCATTTGTTTTGTTCTTTTTAATGAAAATTACTCAAAACATAAGTCTTACACCCTCTGCAGTCCTTACTTTTAATACTCGAGCTGGGAAGTATAAAAAACGTTATGAATCCTTCAGCAGCGGTTAGGATTTTGTTTTTCTTTTTTCGTCTTTTGGACCCAGAATCTCTTTGTAGTTTGACACATTTGTGATATGACACAGGTACTCATCAGCAGCTTTTTGATGAATATCTTCTGAGGATGAACAAGGCACTCTCTTATGCTCAGTTTGAGTTGCGCGCTTGCAGACATCAATATGATGGCGAAATTTATTACGGAGTAGTCAATAATGTCTCTGATGAAGAGTCCAAGCTTGGAACAAAATATTCAGTTCCTCAGATTGCTTTCTACAAAGCTATTGTAAGTATCTCTAAGATCTTTGACTAGTAGTTACCCTAGGATATTTCATTCACTGGTTCCTTTGTTTATTGGAAAATGTAATAAAAAACAAAATTTTTTCTTTATTGCTCATAAGAAGCAAAACTTGTTCCGCCAGACCAATATTATGCTAAGATGTGAGTATACAATTTAAATAGAAAATAAAATATGCTCCGTCATTAGCAATCATGGAAAACTTGCCTTCTGAAATTTTTCTAGGATCTACGCTGCTGTAACAGATGTTTGCAAAAGCTAACGTGGGAATTAGGGCTTTTTTTTTTCCCCTTCTGAAGTATGGCAATAGATAAGCCGTGAACTAAAGAAAAAAAATCATAAAGTAGGAAATTCATAGTCGTAAACAAATTAAACATACTCTTAGTTCATTATGTACACACATAATAAGAAAGCACATTAAATTCTAGAATTAAAAAGAAGTCCAAATCCATGAAGTCTACTAGCCTAGAACTATAAGTCTATACAATATGGTAACTCAAACCTAAAGCCCTTAATAAAATAAGGCGTCCTGAAAAACAGAGAATAAACTTAGAAGAGAAAAGCGCTGCAGACAGGGTGCTGGTGTATATCTGCTGTGTCTACTGAAGAAAAGAAGGGCTGGTGTATATCTACTGTATTTCCGAGTATTTTTATGTGTCTGATGTAGGACATAAAGCCTGAATTAATTATGATTCTTCTGTGTTTAGGAGTGTTAATTTCTTTAGAATTCTTAGTTATATTTTCTTCACATTATTTATTTTTATTTTGAATTTGTTTTATAGTTAATCTGGGATACTTATCTTTTATTTGTTTTTAAGTGTTTCAGTTTATCTGGATTACTTAGTTTTATTTCACTTAGTTTTATTTTGAAAATCTGAATTAGGACTCTCTAATGAGACCATTACTAATTAGTCTATGAATAAGTCCTTAGGTTTGTGATTTCACTAAAAGCATTCATTAATTAATTGTCTGAAGGTTGTTCAATATTTATTAGCTCTCAAAACTCCTAAAAAAGAGTATAGACTTCTGCTTTTTCTCTGCTACATTAGTGTCGCTGCATTGCTTTGGGTTTGGACAGAGTGTTCACTGTCAATTTGTTATTATTCGTCTCCGAAGATTTTTCCCTCCTTGAAGAATTTATGGAAGAAAATTAAAACCCTCAATTTTGCTTGGAAATTTTTTTTGGCTCTCAACTATTGTCCAAAGAAAGCTTATCAAGTCCTGGGTGCCTGTAACTTAAGTGACGGAGATACATGATTTAAATAACGAAAGATCCAATATTTAAAAATTGTATCTAAAATGACTGGAAAAGTAGAAACAAGACCGGATATAATTTGTCATTATGAGAAAATCCAAAATCTTTGTAAATAGAGCCAATTATTAGTTCTCAACCAAAAATGTATTTTCGAATCTAATGTATTTTCTTCTTGTGGACATTCAGATAGAGGCGATTGTGCAAAATGCCACAGCTCACGGTAGCATATCCAACATTGATGCTCTGAATCTGCGATTGGAGAATCAGGTTTCCTTACCAATGGTTCATTTTTAGTGTAGAATTTTGCTTGTTAAGGAAGAGAACTTTTCTGTAAGGACCAAGTAGACGTTATATCACCAATTAGTTCCCCATTGATGCGTATGTTTGCATTCCGGTGACGTGCAACATATTGCAGTTTAGCTATTAAATAATATACAGAAATTTATAGGTCTAATTTGTGTGAAAATACTCGAGTTTCAGTCTTCAGTAGGCGTATCCTAGACATGGTTTGGATCTTTTCCAAAGGGAATTAGGCCCTTGGAAAGGGGGAGGAAAGAAATTATAGAATTCTGTATACTTGGCAATATGTTGAGCAATATCGTTAGAAAGAAATAGGAGATTTTTAAGATGTTCAAACACGATTTTGATTATCAATGGGAAAGAGTCAAGTTTTGGGTGGCTTTATGGGTAGTAGATACAAAACACATCAAAAGTCTTTTGTTTGCGCCTTGCAGGTTTACTAAGGGATAGGGATTCCTTTTTGTAATCTTTTGCAATTTTTTGGGGACATCTTGTCTCTAGTATATGTAATTCTTTCTATCAATAATCCTTAATAGAAGTCCTGGTTCTTTAAAAAAAAAAGTTTGGTCGGAGAATATGCTTGATGATTAGAATAAGATAATAGCAGTTGGACAAGGCTTTCAAATCAGTCAAGTAATGGAAATTGACAGGTGTCCGGTCTGTTGTTTTGTCTACTTTTTGTGACAACTACATACATGAATATCATGCCTACGTATAGGATTTCCTTTTGGAATTTCATTTGCTTGTATGCTACATTCTCATTGGTAAAACTAATTCATTCATTACATGCAATCTTTGTTTGTTAATTCTTGTCGTGTATCATTAGGTACTTACTGGGACAGGTTCACAATCACAAGATGGTCATTACCCTGCATTAAGGAATTTTACAATGACTCAAAAGGACAAAACTCTTCAAGAACTTCTCCACGACAAGTGGCTTAATCGTACCCCAGATGGTAACATTGGACTTGGAATCAGATCTTTCCTTGATCTGCGTAGTTGGTTCCGCAATAATGAGGTTCCTTCATGTGAAGTTTGCAATGAAGCTGGAGTGAAGGTTGTACCTTTGCATTTCTTTGCTGTGAAGTGGGCAATGGATAATCTATCGTCTGTTATAGTGTTCTTCCTTTCCCTTCAGTTTATTGATTAGTGTTGTAGGTTTCACTTGATTATAATTTATATTATCTGAAATATGCGCTGCGGTTGGTTTGCCTTTTTTGAACTACTTCATTATTGTCCATTATCATCCTTACTTCTACTGGTCATTAAGATAATCTTACAAGTAGGGAGAAATATAAGCGTGAGCATTTGTTGTGCTGTAAAAAGTCAATTGAAGTGGTTGAGTGATTCTTTCCATAGTTTGCAGGCGCTTTTGAATCTAACACTTCACTCGACTGCTTTTGACAGGCAGAGTTGTGCCAGAATGATGCTTGTAGTGTTCGAATACATCAGTACTGTTTGAAGAAAATGTTTTCTCAGCACAAGGTATTACTCTTGATGCACGTTTCAATCGGTAAACATTCTAAAAACTTTACCTCATGAATTGCCTAAATTTCAGGGTGCAAGAGTTTGTGCTCGTTGTGGCACACCATGGCAACATAAAGGACCCAAAGCTGAAGCTATTGAGGAAGATGACGAGCCAACTGTTACTGTGGCATTTCATAGCCAACCACCTCCAGGACCCAAGAGAAAGAAGCTAAAAACCAATGATGCAGTTGAATCTAGCGCCTCTCAACCTGCACTCCCCAGTTTGAACCTAAGAAGAGTTACTCGAAGTTCTTCCCGTTCCTGATTAATTTAAGTCTCCCTAGATGAATATGCTGTATATTTTGGTTGAAATGTGTATAAATTTCTTGTTAAAAGTGATATTAGAGTTACTAAATTTGTTTTAGTTTTTTTGATATTAACTAGTGGGTACATCAGCCGTAATGTCACTTAAGATGATATCAAGAATTTGTTATACAAATTTGATGGCCGTGGTTCTCTTTCTTGTACATACGCAACCTTGTGGAACTTGGTAGGGATCTAAGGGTGCATGCAGCACAAGCTGCACAACACTGGTTTTGGTATGTTCTGTGTATGATCACCAAAATTGAAACCAAATGTTAGAATATTATTCAGAATTCCTTATGACCGTTCTGTGCATCAAGATAATTTTCTTTACTCAAAACTTGTGAGTGTCCATTTACGTGAGGCTCTAATTTATCTACTGTACCTCTGAAATTATCTGAACGTGAATTTATTGAAAAGGGCGAGTGTTCATTTTCAAACAATTTTGGAAAAAGAGAACCTTTCATTGCCATTAGCAATTGATTGTTTACTGCATAATCTTATTAGTTACAACTGTGCAGTAAGATAATTTTTTTGAAGTCACTAAAGCGTAGATATTTTTATTTTAAAAAGGAAATTGTAAATGAATTTTAAAGGTAAAGATTTAAAAAAAATGTTACATATCACCAATAATTATCATTTGTACATGTGGTGGTCTGCAGACATGAGATCCAGTTGGCTGTACTCTTTACTACGAACATTACCAGAGGTCCAGAGTTGATATACTGACTTTTGGCATTGCGTTTTTGTGAAAGAAATTATAGAAATGCTCCTATGGTCCGTGAAAATATATATTTTTGAAAAACAAAAAATCTCTACTTGTCAGCCGAAACAAAAGATAAGAGATATAATACCCCCTTGAAAACCAGATGAATGCTTCTCTTTTTAACCGAGTATACTAGTACAACTTTATAAATAAAGAGTGAACATGAGACAACCAAATTACACTTCCAGCCCAAAAAAAAAAGGCCATACAAAAGTATGTAATTTTTTTTTCTGGTGTCAAAATGCATACATGTTATAACACGAGTCCAAGGCCGGTGGGTTGGTCCCCTCATTTTCAAAACCTAATCGTGTTGATGTCTAATTATGATATTAAAACTTACTAGCTGGGCACAGCCAAAGGGAAAAAGAATCGTGTGTGTTGTGAATACCATTATCACTAGGGGTAAAATATGTTGACAATGAATTTAGAGCTTAAAATTGGGAAAAGAAAATTTTCTCTCTAACCGATTTTTGTAAATAATAATAATAGGGGATGATTACGGTAAAGGCGTCCTTACGTAGGGTCATGCTTTAATTATCGTTGGATGGGAATTTGTGGGGAATAACGGGAATCTGTAAAGAATCTATTTATATACAGATTCTCATCCAACGGTGAATAGATAGGACCCTACGTAGGGGCGCCCTACCGTAGACGCGCCATAATAATAAACTATGAATGTCTCTGATTTTTTTCTTTTCTTTTCTTTTCTTTTTTTCCTTTTTTTTGGGCGCATCTACAGTAGGAGCGCCCCTACGTAGGGCCCTGTCTATTCACCGTTGGATGGGAATCTGTATATAAATAGATTCTCCACAGATTCCTGTTATTCTCCACAGATTCCTGTTATTCTCCACAGATTCCCATCTAACGATAATTAAGGCATGATCCTACGTAAGAACGTCCTTACCGTAGCCATCTCTTTTTTTTTTTTTTTTTGAAAGAAAAACAATGAATGTCAGTACTAGCTCTTCTGCCAAAAAAAGGAAATAAAAAATGTCAGTATTGGCTAGGAGGCATAACGTACGTAAAGACACATGGCAAGAATAATGATGTCGTTTGCGTATTTGGCACTTTTCAGTAGTCGACAATATAAGAATCCATATAAAGAGTAAGAGCCAAATATCGAAAAGCTGTGTGGATTCACTTTCAGATTTGCTTAGATCTTACTCACATGCATTACATTATTATTTTACTGTATTGTCCTTCATTCTTACTTACTTAGCCCTACTTTCCGTATTGTTATTATTTTTATTTTCAAATCAATGCATTATATTATAGCTTTGTATATAATCTAATGGTCAAATCTGTTCCCTTCAATTCCTAGTTTTCACCCCTTTCCAGCCTTGATCATGCCAATCTACTATCTATGCTTCTGCTTTTTATATGATTTTGCTATTACAATTGTCTTTTAGCAAAAAGGGAAAATCCAAAACACTTTAAAGTCAAAGAAAAAAGGAGTTATTTATGATGACTTTTCTTTAGTTTTTATGTTAATCTGGCTTATTATGATAAGGATCCAAGAATCCTTTTAAAAACACATCCTTAAAACGAATTATGGAGGACAAAAACTAAGGACTTAAAAAAAAAATTGCATAACAAATGGGATCTTATGTGATTGTTTTAGAATTCAATTGACAATTGCAGACTAAAATGTTGTTTTGATATCAGATATTTAAGTGAGTAAATCCGAATTAAGTAACCATCAAATCGCCTCATCAGTAGGTGATATCATCTGGTAAGTAACTCATATTAATTCACCGTAATCAAAACATCAAAATATACATAATTGTCAATTTTTTTCTTTTTTTTTTTTACTACCCTAAATTCCAAATACTTTTGTCGTTGGGACTTGGGTATACCTTATAAATTGCATTTTTAAATAAAACAGTATAAATTATGGTCAGCACTAGAATTAAAAATCCATAAATCTAATAAAAATTAACTAAATTCATCGTTCATAAACATTTACAACACATCTTAGGGGAATATATATATATATATATAAATACCTACACATAAGTAAAAAAAAAAAAAAATACCTACCAGACTGGCAACCTATATATATATACGGTGATGTTTCAATAGAGATTTTTGTTTTTGCTCCATGGATGGGTAAAATTATCAAGTTGAATATGACCTACAATAGCAAGTAATTTCATCTATTTTTGATCAATTAATGTTTTATTCAATTATTTTTCTTTTTTATTTATTTCTTTTCTTTTTTTGATTTTAACTTATAAGTTTAATTTTTTAAATTTCATTTAATTTGAACATATTATGCTACTAATATGAATAAGTAATTTTTTTGAGAATATAAATAATGTTAATTTTGTTTTTATATGAGATGTAATGTTAGTTTTTTTTTTTTTTTTTATAATGAAAGGGAATATTAGTTTTGAAATTATAAAAAAGAAAGAATATTTTTTTAAGAAAAAATTTTGATAAAAAATTAGTATTTAATAGTTTCATATTAACGGTTAGTTATTTTTTTTAAGAAAATATACATAACATTAGTTTTTTTTTTTTAGGGGATATATAATGTTAGTTTTGAAATTATAAAAAAGGACTCATTTTTTAATGAAAAATTTAATATATATACAATTAGTTCTTTAGAAAAAAAATATCTAGATATATATATGGTTACTTGTTTTTCTATTTATTTTTTAATAAAAATAAACAATAGAATGAAAAAAAAGAAAAAACAATGAAAAAGGGATTGGAAAAAAAAAATTCCAACTCATAGGTCACATATAGGTTACTAATTTTTTAAGTCAAATATTTAATTAGATTTTTATTTCTTTGATAAAATTACTAATATCATTATAACCATCAGATTAAAATCCAATGGTCTAAATGAAAGTACCCATCAATAGAATAAAAACAAAAATCTCCATTGAAACATGACCCATATATATATATAAATATAAAAAGATGATTATCCATGAACGTAAGGTTTCTTTTTTATCCTTGCCGTACCGTAAAACTTCTCCTTATTTTAATTTTTCGACCTAACCACTAGATGAGAATGTCTTTTTACTACTAGAAAATATACAAGATTTTTTTTTTGAGGGATAAAAATACACAAGATTTACGATTAAGATGTTTACATAAAATATGAAGGTTAAAACTGATTGATGAGAAACTCGGCCATGATTTTAAAATATTACATGGCTCTGGTACAATCTTACAAAAGATAAAATTTCTTGCAAATGTAATAGAAACGATTTAAATATTATTACCAATGTAATTAATTAAATTATACAGCGGGAAGCGTATTATTTGTTACTATTATAACAACATAGACATAGTACCTAGTACTGAAACAACCAATTCAACAACATCAATTAAAAATCGTTTTTAAAATAATGGAAAAAAATGGTTAAAAAGGGAAATTTATTTAAATAATTTTTGGAATCTAGTCATGAACTAGAACCTTCAAACTTTAGTTTATCTCCAAGGATTAGAGCCAGGGCCCAGGGGGGCAGCTGTAAAGTTGTTATTTATTTTATTTTTAATGGGTTCTAAAAAAGAATATTTTAAAATATTGAAATTAACTTCTGGTCACGAATTTTCTCTAATTTAAAGTTACCATGAAAGTGAAACCCTTTCCTCAGGGAAAATAAATTTTATTTGGGGGAATAGAAAGTAGAAAGGAATCTACAATTAATTAGGTTTTTTTTTTTTTTTTTTTTTTTTTTTTTTTTTTTTTTTTGGTAAGGATACGTTTAATTAGTTGTTGACACTTAATAAAATAACTTTCCAATGTCATCTTAGGCAAACTAATTAATGCGTTAATTAAAAGTTAGGACTAAAGGGATACGTTTAATTAGTTGTTGACACTTAATAAAATAACTTTCCAATGTCATCTTAGGCAAACTAATTAATGCGTTAATTAAAAGTTAGGACTAAAGGGATAACCAATTAAAGTCGTTTGTCCAAAAGCAGCTCCATTAAATTTCCTTTTTTTTCCCCCCTTATTTGTTTATTAATTAACATACACACTGTCGTTCGTTTACTTCCAACTAAACCGACAAGAAACTCACTTTTGGTTTGGATCTCTTTAGATCGAACCTTAAAAAATTATACTCTTTTTTATAATGAACGCTCGAGGTCCCCAAACTTAAACTAATGAGAAATCTTTTATGATTTTTATGTTTTTTTTTTTTAAAACTGAAGTATTGCTTTCAGACATTTTGGTTAGAAAAATCAAAGAGTGAACAAGATTACAACTTTATTTATTCAAATTCATATAACAAGAGCTAACTAAATCAAATACATTACCTTTTTGGTTTAATGAAAATTATTTGGTTGTTTTTTTTTGCATTTTTCATTTATTATTCAAAAAACATTAAATAACATAGCGTATTGGAAGTAAAAATTAATAGGACATTTCTGACTATTGGACATAATTAAAAGTATGTAATAAAACATTCCCGAAAAAGGAAAAAAGTCCTTTTGAAAATTTGAGATGCATGAACATATATAATGTTGAAAATGAAAATAAATTAAGCCAACAATAAATGAGCATGGCATAATTTATCTTTATTCAAAATTTCTCTTTTTTACGTATGACTTTCAACTTAAGGTAACAAGTAACAACTTGAACTTTCTTTTCTTTTTTTTTTCCCCCAAAGGGAACTTGAACAACAATTTCTTTTTTTTTTTTTAAATTTATTCATAAATAATCTAATTGGGATTTAAACTCCATCCGTCCTCCATACACTCACGTACACTTCCGAAAATTCTAGACTAATTGAGCTAATCTCAGATGGTAACTTGAATTTCTTTTCTATTTGAGTTTTAAATATGAAACTATGATTTCCTTGGAAACAATTTTAAAACTTCTAAATTTTGAATTAATCAATCAGTTATGAGTTATTTACGTTATATTAGTTATGTGGTTTTTTTTTCTTGGAGAATTTTGAGTCATCTTAAGTTAGTATGTTGCTTAAAATGACATGCTTTAACTGTTTAAAAAAAAAAAAAAACCCTAAAAAATGGACTTATTGTAGAATACATCCCAAATTTTGACTTATGCAAGATTATACTCTACAATTAATTGTTCATAAATAAGGTAATTGATGCTATTTATTTTATATGCTATTCTCAATAGATTTTAAGTATTTAGAATTGGATTCCATATTTAATGAGACGATTTTTAATCAATTTGTAGGGTAAATATTTGATGAGATTTAAATGTCCAATTATAATTTTACAAAAGTCAAAACTTATGTTTATTCTAGAAAGATTTATTTTCATTTTTTTTTTCATTTCAATTAACCTTATTTTCTATATAGAGATTTTTATTCTACGAAGTTAAATTTTAAATGACACCATTAGGAAAATGATTTATTCTTTTTAGATTTATAAAAACGAACGTTATATAAAGACAGACAAAATTATTTGTCTTGAAAATTAATTAATTACTTAATACTTCGAAAGAGAGAAAAAAAAAAAGAAAGAAAGAAAGAAGAAAAATAATTAAGAAAGCGCGTAGAAGCCACGCACGCATGGAGAAGTTGAGGAAGAAGTGGGGTCCGGAGTCCACGAAGTGATGTCTGCGTTTCTCTATCCACCTTTTTTGCATGGAATCACCCATTTCTTATTCTTTTTTTTTTTTTTTTTTTAAAAATCTTTTAATCTTCTCACTGTAAATTAATAAATAAAAAATAAAAGAAAAAGTTGGAAAATTCTGCGTCTCTCTCTCTCCTTCTCTGAAACTCATGTATTAACTAATACATGCTCTCAATGATTCTCTTCCATGGAACTTCGCTGAAATCCAAGCTATCATCGTTTCACACCTGTTCCCTCACTTCACTTCTCAGGGTAAACTCTACTTTTTTCCCATTAAATCATTCTTTTTGCTTTTATTTTATTTTATTTGAATAATATTATTTTTACTTATAGTTATCTCGATTTTTAAGTCAATTTGTTCGATTTTGGGTTCTTGGTCTCTCAATTTGATTGTTTGTCGATTGATGGTTCAAAGGGCTTCTTTTGTTTCTATGAAATATTTCTTGGTTTTGTTTGGTTATTATTAAAATTTTGACAATTTTGTTGTTGTTGGTTGTTGTTCAGTTCTTCAATTGCTGAATTCTTGCCATTTTCAGTGGGTTTAAGGCTTCAATTGAGTGTGCTTTGACTGTTGAAGTGATTATCTGAACTGGGTTTATTCTATTTCGGTTCTATCTTCCGGTGGAATTGTTTGTCGGGTTAATCAAAGCTGAGATAGGGACTTAGATAATGAGAATGATGTTCTGCATATGGGTTATGGGAGCTCATAGTTTTTGTAGCGCTTTGTTAGTGTTTGTTTGATTAGTTTTCCATAGGGAAGAAGCGTTTATGAGTATTCACTCTGGCGATTCGAATCCTTCATGTGTTCATCTTAGGCTAAAACTTATGGATTGGGATGTTTTTGTTTGTTAATGTTCTGTGTTAGTTCTGTATAACTTTGTTCTAGTTTTGAGAAAGGATGAGAAAATAAAAAGGAGAGGGGGGAAGAAATTCTTGGAGGCGGCGAAAAAGCCTTTTGCTTTTAGCATTTGTGTTTTTACATATGTTTCCTATATTGTTGTTGTTTATAATTTTTTGTGTACTTTTGTGTATATGTGTATTTTGGTTCATTCATCATGTCTTCGAAGTGTTTATATTCATCCTGGTTGTTAGATTGGATTCTAAATACACTAGAAATTATCGTACTTGTAAGTACTAGCTAATGTTCAACATTGATCTTAACCTTTTAAAAAATAAATACATAAAAACCCTATGGCTGCTTCATCCCGTTCTTTCTTACTGTGGTTGTTTCTGATTACCCGATTGTCATATTTTTTATTTTTTATTTTATTTTTTATTATAGAACCTTTTGAACTATTGTCAGCTAATCCAACTTGCTTAGATATTTTTGGTTTTTATTTTATACGTATTCTTGAAGCCTTTGTTAAAGTTACTACACAGAAGGTTTAGTGGACAAAGATGCCTACTATAATATTGGTATGATACTAAACATGATAATTTTAGCAGTCATATATTCCCAACGAACTTCATGTGTTTAGAGAAGAAGGTTTCCTTACTGCTACATGATTTATAATTCCTTCCCTTTTTCCTTCTATTCATTTGTCTACAGAGTAAACTTCAGGAAGGAGATTATGTCCATATCACATAATAAGAATTGTATATAGCGGCCAGGTATTAGAAAATGGGGGTATCTAGCTCAAGAATAGAAGAAGATAAAGCCCTGCAGCTATGTCGTGACAGGAAGAAGTTTGTTAGGCAAGCACTTGATGGGAGGTGCTCGCTAGCGGCAGCTCATGTTACTTATATTCAGTCACTAAAGGGCACGGGAGTGGCTCTTAGGAAATTTGTCGAGCCTGAAGCTCCAGTCGAATCTTCCTTGTATACTTCAACTACTGCAACACCTGAGCCTCTTGCTCTGACAGAGAAAGCACTTTCTCAGTTCTCATTTTCTTCTCCGTCTGTGTCGCAACGTGTAGATGCAACTGAAACTTTTTCTCCATCTCATTCTCCTCCTAGCTCTAGTCGAATTCACACCAATCATATGAAATTCAGTGGTAGCTTTTCCAAAAAGGTTGAAGAAAAACCCCCAATACCAGTTGTGGGGACAGTAACTACGTCGAGTACACCACAGAATACCACACCGCGTTCCACTGAAGGACCCGAAGCCTCCCCATTTGAAGGTTCTTCCCTCCCTACTGGAACGCCACCATGGGATTTCTTTGGTCTTTTCCATCCAATTGACCATCAATTTTCTTTCCAAGAAGGTAAGGGTATAAGCCATGGGTTTGAGAATTCTGATGATATGCATCGTCTAAGGGAAGAGGAGGGAATTCCTGAGCTGGAAGATGATGAAGAGAAGGTTTCTTTACATGGAAAGGAAGAATCTCAGGATTCTGAAGACGAATTTGATGAGCCAGCCACAGTTACTCTGGTTCGAAGTTTCGAAAATCTTAATAGAGTTCATGATAGTGGTGAAGTCAATGCTTCAATGGCAGTGCCTTCTGCAGGAAGTGAAGCATCAGAAGCCAAGATATTGAATGGGGGAAGGACCAATTCTCCTCTCACGCCTTCTGCAGAGACTGCAGCTTCAGATTCTGGGGCATTGAACGGGGGAAAAACCAACTCTCCTGATTTATCACCATTGAGAGCCAGAGCATCAGTAGTGGCAGTTCAAGCGGAGACCAATAAAACTCACGTAAAGGAAGGTTGTGTCGAAAATAAGGTTGCCCCTAAGGACTTCTTTTCAAGCATGAAAGACATTGAATTTCTGTTTATAAAAGCTTCAGAGTCTAGTAAAGAAGTTCCAAGAATGCTTGAAGCAAATAAATTGCATTTTCGTCCAATATTTCCAGGGAAACAAAGTAAGATTCTCACTCTCACTCTCTCTCTCTCTCACACACTAAGATTCTCACTCTCACTCTCTCTCTCTCTCACACACACACACACACACACACTCGCACACCCACCTGCACGGCTGCACCCCACACCCTAGTTTGAGGCGAAGTTTTTAAGTTTTGTTTATTTGTTCCTAGAAGATTATCTGCTCCTAATTTTTGTGGATAGTTGGATTTAATATTGAGGCTTATGATTATATTCAGTGATTTTTCGTACAGTTTATCCACAACTTGGATTAGTATCTCAATGTCAATTCAATAATGGGTTTGATTAACACTCCTCATGGTGCTAGTGTGTAAACTAAAAGCATAATCCGGCAGATTTGTCCTCTTTTTGACTGGGGCTCATGACTTCAACTCTCAACACTGTTTTCTGCATGCTACAAAAGATGTTTGACACTGTTTTCTTTGTACTATAGAAGATGTTTCATCCTGTTACGGTTTAAGAGAATTTTTGTCCTCCATATCTTTTTCTCTTTCTCCAAAGACAGCTAATAATTTTACTCTATCAGGTGGTTCAACAGCATCTACATTCCTGAAAGCTTGTTTCTCTTGCGGAGAAGATCCGAGTCAGGTTCAGGAAGGTAACTACTATATATTTTCTACTTACTTGCATGTTTTAAATTTTAGAAATATAAAGGTAGATCAAATTAGAAAAGGTTCTCAGATCAATAACTCTGTTCCCTGTTTAATATTCTGTCTGGACAGAACATATGCACTTCAAAGAAATCATATGCATAAAAACGTAGCCTGAAAATATGGACCTGCTATTTTCTTTCTTGATGTTTTAAAAAGGTGTGTAGTCACATAAAGGTTATCAGCATTATATATTGACTAGAAGTCAGGGACCTCATATTTTAGATGTTCTATTTTCTTCTTGATGTTTTAAAATGTTTGTAATCACATAAGGTTTTTAGTCTTTTTTTTACCACAAATTATTGACCTGATATTTCATAAGCAAAATCGCAAGAACTTTGGTATTAAATATTTTTCTTGCATGTGACAATTTGTATAAATTACCAACATTTAAATGTTCTATTGATTAGAATATGGCTGGAAGTTTGGATTGTAGAAACACTGGGAAATATTAAGAAATATGGTGGTTATGCATGAGATCTGCAAGTCGATCTACTGAATGTGCTATAGGTGTATACTTACTAGCTTCAAAAGACACGCATGTGGAACTAGAGAGAAAATGTAACTAGATAATTCTGCGTACTAATGGTATAATATTACCGTCAGAGGAAATTAAAAAATTATGCTTTAGTATATGAAACATAAAGCCTAAATTAAAAAAGATGTGCTTTAGTATATGAAACATAAAGCCTTATGGTTAATACGAGATCACTATAATTGTCTATAGAAACTACTTAAAATATATGATCCATGCTGCAGTGTTTGGAAAAGAATGATGAAGTGGAAGAAATGGTATTCCAATAAAACTCAATTCACTTATATTCTTGGATTCACATTTAATGTAGCCTTGAGAATTTATGGTCCCGTTTGTTTCAACCATTCTATTTTATTGGAATGAAAAATCCATTTGAATGTGTGTTTGTTTTAATAATTCAGTTTTTCCATTCAAATGATCTTTTAGAATGTGTGTTTATTTCAACAATTCAGTTTTTTCATTCAAATGGTCCATCCAAAAAGTTAACCATTATAATAGTTTTTTTGGGTCTTGAATGAGAATGGGGGAGGAGAGGTGTTTTTGAATGGTCCATTCCAATGCTCCCATTCTAATTACAGCACATTCTACTATTTTTTCCATTCAAATGTCTCCCATTCTAATTATAACACATTCCATAATTTCCATTCAAATACACATATTCAAATAGGCGAACCAAACGGCCCATATGGCTTCCGTTTAGGTGATGCAGATTTTAGTACATTTCTAAATCCAAACTTCTAACAAAAGTAAATAATTAGCCATATAGTGGGCAGTTTAGGCATATGGATATTATCTGATTGTCCTAGATACATTTATAGATTTCTTCGAGCAAAAAAATTCTTTAAAATGAGGGTCATGAGAAATGTACGTCTGCGAAACATGATTTTCGTTTCTGAGACACAGAAAATCATGCGAACCTTCCAAAGTTACTTCTCGTCCAGATTTCGGAAGAGAAACAAAAACTTCTGTCTGTGCGCGTGTGGAAGAGAGAGGCTTACCCCAAAGTTATTTAACATAATTTATGGACTGTTTATGGTCCGTAAGAAATCCTTCAAAAAGAAAATGAACTTGTTATAGCTCTTACTAAGAATGTTCCAATTCCATACATTTATTCAACCATAAAAGATGCAGTCTATCATTATTTGCTCTATTACTGCCTTATTGCTTGAGAAAATCAAATCATAACCTTACCAGGAAAAAAGAATATAAAAGCATAGCGAATGATCTATTTATCTACTTTATATCATTAACAGAGTGAGTTGGTACACCTTTTTTTGCAATTCCAGGCCTTGTGATTTTACCATTCAAGGCTTGACTTGTTTCTTGCTCGCAGCACCAAAGACCTGAGTGCCTGGAGGAACTGAATTTTTTCTGAACCTCAATAATTTTCCTTGAAGTTTTGCGGTTCAAAGTTTTTACACTGCCGATATCCTTAATTGGGTTCAGGGACAATAATCCAATTCTAGTGGAGGAATAGAGAAATACTCAACATGTTTTGTAATCATTCTTATTTTTGTCTTTAGTAATCAGTGCTGATGATTTATTTAAGTGTACAGGGTGCTCTCATAACAAGAATTGTTCGTCGTGCTAGACTTTAACGGAGACTTGTGTGACATTGTTCCCTTTACTTCCTTTGATTCTAGTGTTACGAATCATATATCATCGAGTTTGTTATAGTTATGATTTGGTGAAAGACCCGTTTTATTCTTCTCTTAAGTCTGATGTATCATTCGCTTTGGCCGTCACAGAACCTGCTCAAACAGAGGTTAAATATTTAACTTGGCATAGGACGACATCATCTCGATCATCTTCATCTAGGAACCCTTTAGGAGTGAACTCAAAAGATGATATTGAGGATTTGACTGGTAATGTATTTGAAAATATCTGCATGATCTCAGGAAGTCATGCATCAACCTTGGATAGGTTGTATGCATGGGAGAGGAAACTATACGATGAAGTCAAGGTACTGTCCAATATACTAGAAAAATAACTGTATTTTATTTTATTTTTGGCCATATAATTGGTTCCATTAATATTACTAGTTACTACAGTGATGAGCATTCTCGTTCTTTTTATGATGTATTGTCTTTTTTTTCTTTTAAAAAAATTATTTTACTAAATATGTGCTGAATATGATTTCCTTTGTATTAGTTTTGTTTTATAAGTTGTAACTTTTTATTTTCACAAATTGGTGATTATATATATGTATGTATATATATATATATTAACTGGGTATTGTGTTTTTGCGTCTTTCGTTTTCATACTTACTGATGCTTACTGGATTCAAAGGTCACCTCTGGTCATATTTGATTTTCAATAATTATTCACTTTACAAATTACATTATAAAGTTTTAGACATCCTGTAAACACCCTACCTCCAGAGGTAGTATTTCTGTATAGGGTAGTAGAAAATAAGAAATCTGAAGCAAATGAATTTACAAACAAATAACATCCTATTGCAGCTCTGGAGAAGAAATATGGATTAGACCCTAATCTTCATTTACTAAAGATGTAGACATAGATTACCAAAGAACTAGTTTATGCCTCAGAATAAGGGACTTTACCAAAGAACTAGTATATGCCTCAGAATAAGAAACCTTACTACCTATTATGCAACCAGAAATTTGGATATGTCAAGATAATGTGAAACTTTTCTATTCGTTTCATTAGCATCTATATTCTGCAAATCATATAAAACTTTTGGTAGAACCTGCTTCTTGTGTAAATTTTAAATCTATGTAGCTGATTTTTTAAGTAGGCTATTTATTTGTTAGTATATTTTGTTACCATACGAGGTTTCACTCATAATCAATTCAAACTCACTTTGTGGTAATCCTCAAATCAGGCCAGTGGGAGTGTCAGGAGGGAGTACGACATTAAGTGTAAGGTTTTGAGGCAGCTAGAATCAAATGGTGAAAGTTCTCAGAGAATTGATAAAACTCGTGCTGATGTCAAGGATCTGCACTCGAGAATTAGAGTGGCTATTCATAGAATTGATTCTATATCAAAAAGGATTGAGGAATTACGGGACAAAGAGCTCCAGCCACAGCTTGAGGAATTGATTGATGGGTATGTGTTATGACAGTTCTTATTCACTTATTATGGTTGATTATTTGTTCATTAAGGTAAAGGTGTTTGAGTGAAAGATCATATTGTTCTGTTGATTACAACTTGAAAACTAGTTGTTGTACTGTCTTCACTGGCATGGTCCACAATTTGCTTAATTGATGGTCATTTAGATAACAAAATATCGATGCACGATTTGTCTTTGATGAGATTGAGGGCCTAAATGTCAATAAGATTGTTATCCTTTGCTTAGCCTAATATAGTTTTGAATTAGCACCTCTATAATACAACTAAAGGTTATTTCTCTTGTGTTCTAAGCCTTATAAATATAGTAAGAATGTGAATGTTAATTTCCCAAGTGCTTTGCTTTTGTGCTTCATCTGCTTTGTTCTTTGTGGCCATGTAGGTTAAGTCGGATGTGGGGGGTCATGTTTGAATGCCACAAGCTTCAGTTTCACATCATATCGATCGCATTCAACAATAGCAATGCCAAAATCTCGGTGCAGTCAGAATCACGTAGGCAGATTACTGTCCGTCTTGAAAATGAGCTTAGTGCTCTGTCATCGAGTTTCAGTAAGTGGATTGGTGCTCAGAAGTCCTATTTCCAGGCTCTAGATAACTGGCTCCAAAAATGCGTTTCCATTGCAGAGAAGTCCTCCAAAAGAAAAAGTAGGATTCCAACCCCACCCTTAAGAAACTTCGGTCCTCCAATATATGTAACCTGTGGTGTTTGGTTGGAAAAAGTTGGTACCTTAAAGCATAAAGATGTAGTGGATACTGTAAAAGCTTTAGCTGCTGAAACTGCCCGCTTTTTACCACGTCAAGATAAGAAAGATGATAAGGGTGCAACGCTCCCCAATTTAACGTCTTGGAAGGCTGATAACAACAGTGATTCAGCAGTTAATGGTTTAAGAGACGAGGCTTCAGAGGACTTCATTTCAGGTTTTGATCATTTCCGGTCAAGCTTGGTGGCATTTTTTGGAGAGTTGAATAACTTTGCAGAATCTTCTGTTAAAATGTATGCTGAACTTGATAAGGCCATCCAAAAAGCTAAGCAATTTTACGAGAGATCTCAGTCTCAATCTCAATCTCAATCTCAATCTCAGGTTGTTTGATTGGAGAAGATCTTATACAGAGAAGAGAAATGCCCGGCACGATGTATCATAGTTCCTTCGAAATTGTAGTCTCACATACACAAACAACCTCAGGTACAAGGTCAATTGAGCATTTTCATTTGTATATTGTTGAGAGTAGAATAAGAGGAAATTTGAAGAATTCAACTATAAAATAAAGGGGCTGGTAAAAATGTCTAACTTGGGCTTTTGTAATGGGGTGGTAATTGTAGTAACTTAAGGCTGTAATTACAGGTGAGAATGAAGATTTTATGCAAGGGGAGGGTACTTGTATAGTGTTTTTCTTTTTGTAAACATAGGAACTCAGATAAAAGGTCCACCCCTCGTTCTGCTGTAATTATTATTGATTTATAATGTACTGCAATAATTTCTTGCTTATTTCTGCTTGTCTTGTCGCGAGAGATTTTTATACTTTATAGTTATGTTAAGCCGAGTACTCTTATTCTTAGCCTCTTTTAACCCCAAAAAAATGAGAGGATTGCCGATTGGGTAGTTATTGGAAGTTGCTATTGGCACCAATAGACAAGGGGGTAATTTCACAGAGAGCACTAGTTAAGAAATTAGAAAAATTGCTAAAATAAAAAGACCAACCACCAAAAGTGCTAATTTAGCCTAATTTTCTCGATAGACATTATGTTCAGTAGACAATGTTGTGTACGTGAACCCATTTGGTTGGTTATACACGGTCCAACACGAGGCTTAAAAAAAAATGTCAAGGGGTGTGGTAACACAGTTCGAGTTTTGTGTCTACTCACGAAGATGTAACAACACTTAGAAAGTACAACATCTTACAATCCCAAATAGCCATGGATCTAAACTGGGACAAGTCAAACTGAGCTTCAAGTATTCTAAATCCCCTTTTAGGTTCTATTCTTGAAAATTATGACCGTAATCCTCAAACAAATGACCTAGACCTATCTATAGAACTTAGATAAGTTGTAAGATCATGTAACCTTCACCCTATTTCCAATTTTGTGTCTTATAACAGGTTGTCCCCACACTCCTGAGCCCAATACCGAAATTACCACGACAATCCAGGGTGCCTTGGACTAACTTGAGTGGAGAAAAACAGCGTACAAGGAGATAAATTTCTTGAATAAGACTGGAACATAGGTGCAAGTAGATCTGCCAAAAGGAAAAAACAGAAGTGGGCTTCAAGTGGATATTCACTGTGGCATACAAGTCAGATTCTAGCATTGAACACTACAAGGTGGGGCTTGTAGCTAAAGGCTTCACACAAACTTACAGGGTGGACTATCTCAAGACCTTTGCTCTAGTTGCCAAGCTCTAACATCTTCATCAGTTAAACGTAAAGAATGATTTTCTCAATGAAAACTTGGAAGAAGAAGAAGTTTATATAGGGAAACAAGACAAAAAAAAATGGATTCCACAGCAGGCAAAGAATGTTGTGAAAAGGTTCGCATAGCATTCAGGTGCCTGCTGTGATAGCCCATGCTATTAAAAGTCCCATACTTCTTATAAGGCTTTTTGAATGCTATCCCATATGCTTGTAAAAGTCCTTTTAATTGCTATAGATACTCTTTTAAAGCATTATTTGATGCTGTAAAAGTGCTTTTATTGCAATTTTTTTGCATGTTGTGGAAAAATATTTATAGCATTCTTTGTCTGCTATAAAAAATCTTTTATAGCATTTTTTGCCTGTTGTTATATATATGTAATATCTTTTTTTTTAATGTTATTGTTCACTTTCAATAACATTCATCTAACACTTTGCATCTTGTATACTTTTCAATAAATAATTTCTAGAAGCATTTAAAGAATATATACTTTAAATTAAACATTTTCATATATGGTTCACAATATTCCGTAACACATAAGTTTCACACACAATATCAAGTGTTAAAAATATTCTCTCCAACAAAAAAAGAGTACAAAAGTTCAAAATACAACAAGCAATTGCAACACAAAGTTGAAAATACAACCATTGAAATAGCCTATTTAAAATTGAAGTACCCACTAGAAAAATAGATATAATTTTTACTATTTTCC
The DNA here is from genome assembly GCA_002914845.1 of Trema orientale. Classification (NCBI taxonomy): domain Eukaryota; kingdom Viridiplantae; phylum Streptophyta; class Magnoliopsida; order Rosales; family Cannabaceae; genus Trema; species Trema orientale. The sequence continues at coordinate 1,056,595 of JXTC01000008.1, forward strand.
TTTTGTTGATAGGATCAGGTTTAATACGCTACACATTAATCATGGTATGAACACGGAACAAATATTTCTCTTCCAACCAAGAGATCTTTTGGCGTTATACATAGTTGATTTCTCTAGAATATGGCCCCTCAACAAACGTCAAATAATCCAATGCCTTTGATTCTAGTCCTCGAATTTTTCTAAATCTCGACCCTCGTATAATATAACAGAAATCTCTCTATAATTTGAGGTAATAGTCAATTAATGAATTATGTGAATGTCTATAATATGAGATAACGCCTCTATTTAGAATAAAGCATAGGAAGAATCCCACTCCCACTTAAAATTTTCTAACTGGTAGTTACCCATTTCAATTAAACACCGTAAAGGAATATTCTATAAGAATAACGAAAGAAGAATATATATATACTAATCCAGTAGGTATTTTTTTTTTCACCTATGCATAGGTATCGATTAGGCCAATGAAAAATTTTTTTGTACATTTTTTTATATTAAAAAGCAGGAGAGAAAAAAAGTTTTAATGATGTACGTCTTTTTATGCATCTCATTTTAGCCGTTGGATCATTGTTAGATCATTGTTAGATGATGATCCAACGGCTAGAAAAAAAATACCTATACATAATACCTATAGGATTGGCAACCATATATATATATAATAGAAACCCACATAGTGAAACCCTAAATGGCACAAATGGCCAATGTTGCCAAATTCTGGCCGATTTATGCAACCAGTACAAGTAAAATGATTATACCATATCAGGTGCAAGGGGCCACTCAATGAACCTCCTGTATGTTCGTTTGAGCAGTCCAATTATATTTGTGCAAGTAAGGGACACTTTTTGGACTAATTTTGTTTAAGCTACAATATACGGGATCTAATTTCAATTAATTCTCAATTAATTTGACCACATATATTAGTAACGGTCCATAAAAGGACCAAATATATTAATAATGGTCCATTACTGAACTCTTAAATTAAGTACATATTTGAAAAAATGCATTTATAATTTTATATATATATATATATCTTCCTGAAAAATATCAATAATTGGAGTAAAAGTGCAATTACCGTTGTTTTGTGCTTCCAATTATTTTATTCCTTATCACCTCACATACATTTGATATATAAGTTTACTTTAGTGACAATTCAATAAACTCTTTTATTTAATACTTAGTGCAAAGATTAATTATCTAAGTACTTGTAGCTAAATAACATGATGTTAACTCTTTGAATACAAGAGTCCTAGTTTCCATAACTATAAATTATTTTCGGCATACATATAAGATATATATTATAAACTATTGATTTATAATTTAGGTCATACTCTTTAATAACTCAAATAATATAACTTATGAACTTGAGTTTATTGTTTATTTTCCACCTAAGATGAATGTCATTAATTGCAGCATGAAAATATATGATTATATAAAAGGTTTTTATTAAAAATATATTTCACTTAGTCTTTCTTAATACATCTAATATATACTGGGTTTTCTATTTAAAGTCAATACTTCGGTAATTTTGAACTCATCATTCCTAATTCAAGTAGAAAGAACCTACCATCCTTATTCAGATAAAGTGCCTGAACCAATATAGACTATATAAAGAATTTTGTCCACCATATACATTATCCTTACGTGAATAATATTTTTTTTGATCAAATAGGGGGCCTTACCTCCTGGGGCGATGTGGAGAGTTTGCAAGCAAAGTTCCTGTCCTACCTTATCCCTGTGGGAACTCCGGCGAAAATCTAAAGGGAGTCCATTTAATATCTGTCTTGCATACTGTGTAGGAGCTTTAACATATTTTATAACATGTATAAAGAGCAATGTTATAAGGCACCAGTGGTGTCCAACACTACAATAATGTGTTAGTATGTTACTGGAAGATTCTAATTAATAAAATAGGTCTTACATGGGTCTCACCTGAAATATAACTATAATTAGTCAGTAATAAACTGACACATCAGATAGTGTTGGGTACCATATGGTACTCCATAGTATTACTCATATGTAAATAATACTTAAATTGTAAATATTGCATGGATAATATAAAATGTCTTTTGTTGAACTTATTAAATATTATTATAGGAAAACCAATGCTATCAAGCATTAATTCCAATGCTACATTTGGACCTATCTATTAGGTTTGGAAACACAAAAAACTATGATTTAGTGTGTAGATGAAATAAAGAGCTACATGAGCTAAAATAGTCACCATAAGCATGGTTTGACATACTTGTAAGGTCGATAAGAAAACATATATATTCACGTTAAACTTGATTCTACAAAGGATATGTAGGCAATCTGGATATCCACATTAGGTTCAGTTGCAAGTTCAAATCAAATTTTCAACAATTTCTAAAATTTCAACTGAGGTCATTCACCTTAAAATTCTCAAATTCATACCAAATAGTAAAAATAGGATATTCAACTGATCAAACATTTATTCTAATTATTGTTATTATCATCATCATCATCATCATTATTTGAAATCATACCTCAAACATTTCAAAACCATAAAAATCTTCGAACTATATAGACTTGAATCCTCTAAATGATACGTAGGCAACTTAAATGCAAAAGTTAAGTATAATCACAAATTCCAAATTGAATCAAACTTTTTTAAAATTCCAAGAAAGTTATTCACCTCAAACTCTAAATACAACTCCTAGAATTCCATAAAAGGTCACTCACTTTGGAATTTGCCAACTTCTAAAATTCTCTCAATTCCATAACTTATGGTCATTTATTAGAATTTCGTAAAAACAATACCATAAATTCTTGTACGAGGTCATTCATTGGAATTTTCCAAGATTTAATTTAAAACTCTTAGAATAAAAAGTGGTTTGATCCCTCAATGTATTATGTAGACAACTCAATTATATCAATTATTTTCTTGTGCAATCCAAAATCACCTAAATTTCTCGCATATTATACGATTATTGACATTCTTGTAATTAGACTCAAAGGATATTCTTTTGTACTAAAGGATTATAATCAAGAGGTTATTCTTATAATCTTGAATGAGTCAAACTCAAATTAATAAACTCCTATACTTTTAAGTTAGGCATAGTTGAAATTGTATCGTGCGATTTCCAAATCTGTTCACCAATAATACGAAATTCTCTTTGTTAATTGAATACATACACTAGTTCATACACTCAAAACTAGTTTTTTTTATGTGTATATATTAACAATTCCATAGGATTTGATTATAAATTTTGTAAGGTTAAAGGAATTTCATACATATGCAAGATTGAAAGAGATGTATAATTATCGTTCTTTTTTTTTTCTACATTATAAATTCTTGTAAAAAGAATTCTAAAGCTTGATGTTAGACGCTAGTTAATGGAAATTTAAGTAACATGTTCAAACAGAATATTTCTTTGTCAAATTTATCTATGTATGAAATTAATTATGCTAGGAGATTTGTAAGCAACATAGGTCTCATTATTCTTGAGAAATTAATTTTGAATCTCTTAATAAATAAGTCTCTAACTTCTTATTTGTTATCTTTTTGGTATGTGATATCTTAAGTTATTTACCACTGAAGTGTTTTCTCATATCCTTTTTCATATGGATAATACTAGGTATCCCAAATAGTTTACCAAAATTTTAAAATCAACATATGTGGCAAGTGAGTTGTCAGTATTCAATTAGTGAATGATATATTAAATTTATTGGTGGTAAGTTTCAATACATTAATTGAATGGTGATAACTTACTTTCCACATGGGTTAGTAGTATTATCCTTTCTCATATATATATATATATATATATATATTATCATTGTGATTCATTAACATCAATGAATGCATAAAATTATTATTTAAAAATTATGTAACCATATTATCTTCCATTGAATTGATGTATTGTGCATTGCAACACTTGCACAAAATTATACTAGCATTGTGTAATAACAATACTAGTATTGTGTATTAATTATACAAAATTATACTAGTATTGTGTACTATTAATTGATATAAAGTAATAACATTACTTATTTATAAACAATAATTGTTTAATTGCACAAATATTGATACTTTTGATATAGTTAATTGTTGATTGATAGATTAATATTTTACATAGTAGTTTATGAAATCATTATTATATAATTTGAATTCATATTATGATATATGTTTTTAGTCGTCAAAATGGCCAAACTAGAATATTAATGAATATCAATTGTATAATTAAATTCAAGTGTTTTATAAAAAGGAAGAATGTTTTCATAAATGAAGAGTATCAATTGAACTCGATAGCCCCAATATTATGAACATCTATCCATTAATGAAAAGACTTCCACCCAAAATATTATTGAATAAGAATGGGTATAATTGGATGTCTTTACGATATGTTGTAATAACTTTATGATGTTTATGCAATTGACACTCTGATATCAATTATGTATTTATGATATTTTATATTTTCTCTTACTTTATGTACACAATTGACTAAGAAGAATGATTAAATGATTAGGCTTTGATAAAGACATTATTGTTGGACCACTATTGACACCTTCACTTACAAATCAGGTTAGGTTGAAGGCTGGTTTTGTGGTATATAGAAGATATTTTGTCAATGAATATGATGCATGACCACTCTGAATAGATATAATTTTAGCATATTCATCATCTATATTATGTTATTATAAAAGTCATGAAATTTAATATCTTGGATTGATGTTTATGCTAATTAGGATTTGTTGTCTTATGAAAATTCTTACATTTTAACCAAGTTCGTCAAGAGTACATGAAGAATGTTAGTGACGTAAAGCGTGAGCAATTTTGTGAGATCTATCTCATGGAAGATATAATTGAGTTTACCGAGGACAATAGTTTATAGTATTGTTGAATCCATTGTTACCCCCAATCTTATGATCTTATTACTTTATCCATTGATCCTAGTCTGCTTAGGTCTCAAATTCCTAAAGTTTCTCTTGATCATATTGCATATCTAATATATATTTATTTGATTTATCTTCTAATATGACTGTTTAACTCATTTTTGAATATGTAGATTTGTTTCCTAACTAAGGTGTTCAGGAGGATCTTGTGTTCTCAATGTTTTTTTTTTTTGAAGAAAAACTAGACTAATTGTACCAATCAAGATCCGGCCTCTTTATTAAGAATCGAGACTTCAAATTGAAGATATTTATGTTTTTCAGACCGTAGTTACATGGTTTATTATAGTTTTAACTTGCTAGAGTCAAGTTCTTGAACCCAGAAGAATAATTATGAACAAGAATGATTAAATTAGGAATTTATATTAGAGAACACGTCATAAAATTACTTTTTTCAATTTTTTTTTTTTAATGAGACTCCCTTGTGTTTTAAGAACTATAGGAAAACCTCACTGAATTTCATTTTTTTTTTATACAAATGCTATGTAATTTGACTAGTTTTGAAAATCTGACTTTCTCATATAAACTAAACTGGGAAAATTAATAAGAAAATGAAAAATATTTTTAGTGAATGGTAGACTTAGATTTATATTATATTTTTACTTTGTGTTTGAATAGATAGATAATTTTTTGGAAACTATTTTTTTACTTATGAGGTCATTTGAAAAATCGAAATGTTATTTAAAAACTAGTTTAGACAATTTTTAAATTTATTTTGAATCTAAATCTACCATTTACTACGGATAGTTTTGTCATTTCTATCATTTCCTAATTTTGATGATATGAGAAGTTCAAATTACAGAAATAATCAAATTACAAAGATTTTTGTAATAAAAAATTAAATTCAAAGAGGTTTTTTCATATTTAAACACGTGGGTTTCATTAAAAAAAAATTATGAAATACAAGGTCATTTTACAATGTTTTCTCATTTATACTATTATCATTCATCTAGAAATATTAATAGGCTTTTATTATAAAAGTTAGTTTTCTAATTCTATTTGGTTTTCTATTCGTGATTTCCCTAGTGTTTAATTTCCTATTTTAGGTTTATGTTTCTTGTTTGTATTAGTTTTTTATTTTTATTTTTTAATTTTCTTGTTTGATTCAATTATCTATCTATAAATAGACCTCTCTATGTTTAGTTTTTAGAAAATTTAAGTTTTGAAATACAAAATATATTCACTCTCTCTTAAATTGTTCTTGTTCTCTCTAGAGTTCCTCTCTTCGTCTCTAACTTGTTCTAAATCTCCTCTCGTTTTTTTTTTTTTTTTTTCCCCTCTCTAGTTCTACATAAATTAAATAGCGAATTAATCATAGATTTTGTAATCTTGTTGTTTCCTTTAACATTTTTTCTTTTCATTGACTGCTTCTCAAACTTTCATCAATAATATTAGTAAATAAGCAAAATAAAGATGACCTGAAAGTCTGATTGCCACGAGATTTTGCTGCCATAAATAAGACCTTTTGCAATGGATCATTTAACATGTATTTTTGTAGAAAATTTAGAATTGAATCATTCTTTTACTTCTTCAATATAAGACTTGTTCTAACACGAAAAACAATAATGCTAATACTTTTTGCTGAAACTAGGCGGTTGATTACTTCATTCCAACGTGTATACAAGTCTCTACCTAATACTATAAATATCTATCCTGCATCATAATAAAAACCCCATCGAAAAAGTCATATAACTAAACTATACCAAATTATTATTATTTTTTTTTTTAAAAAAAGAGACTTCCTCTTTTAAACTTTTAAAAAGTCCAAACTTATACAACTTTTCCCTTCAACTTTTTTTTTTCGGATAATTGAGTTAAATTGCCCTTTAATTTAAGAACAAATTAAGCATCAATCTTGATCTTAACGCCCTAAGCACAACTTTTACTAATACACCATTCTTCCATTGAAGAGCCCTTTATGTTTTGTTGATAATCCTCTCCAACAGTACTCCTTTGTATCTTACTTACAGTACTTGTCAAGCCAATTAAAACCATAAATTTTCACTTGAGGCTAATCTTGGTGACTCTAGAAATCACAATCTTATTAATTTCTGGATCAACCATTATTCAACTCTCTAACTCAACAGTGAGTAGAAAATACAAGTACTA
>JXTC01000008.1:1072188-1128744 GCA_002914845.1 Trema orientale
CATCAATTTCTAATTCAACTTCGTGAGTTTTTTTACACAAGAGAAGTGAGAATAATGAATTTATGAGATCTAAAGCTAGGCTATTACACAAAGATTCTAACGAAGATGTGGAATTGATTACGAGGAGACATATTCTCTCGTGATGGATACAATTATATTTAGATAATTGATTAACCTAGTAGTCTCTGAATGACTTAATATGCATCTTATAGATGTTATATCAATATTTTATACGAGACGTTTGATAAATACATATATGAAGTTTTTTAAAGAATTTAAAGTATTTCAAAGAGTTGTATCAAAAATCTAGAAAGATATATCTAATTAAATTATTGGGATCTTGTAATTTGAATGCATGTGATATAATCATCTCAACAAACATCTTTTGAATGAACAATACGAGAATAATCGTATATACCCATGTGTTTTCATTAAGAGATCCAAATATGGATATGTTACTATTGTTGTCTATGTTAATAATTTAAATATCATTGGACCTCTTGAAGAGCTTTAAAAAGTAACTATATGTTTAAAGAAAAAATTTAAGATGAAAGATCTTAAAACAGAAAAACAAAATTTTGTCTCAACCTACAGATCGAGCATTTATCATATGGAATATTTGTCCATCAATTCATTACATAAAAAGAATTTGAAAGTGCCTAAAATTGATAAAGTGATTGTTAGATCACTTGGTATGAATAAGGCCCCTTTTTTTGTTCCTATAAAGATATTGAATAAATTCTAGCTCCTGAAGTACCATACTTAAGTATAATCAGAGCTCTTATGTATCATACTAATTGCATTAGATCTAACATAGCTTTCTTTGTTAACTTAATAGTAAGATATAGTTCATCACATACACGAAGACTTGGCAGGGAATTAACATATATTTTGTTATCTTTAAGGGACCATTAATTTGAGATTATTTTATTCTAAAGGGAAAAAAATTTCAAATTAATTGGTCTTTATATATACATATCATTTATCTGACCCTTATAAAGCTCAATCACAAATAGAGTATATGTTTACATATGATAGAGCTATAATATTTTGGCATTCTACGAAGCAAACTATCATGGCAACTTCCTCAAATTATGTTAAAATCTTAAAATTGCATGAAACAAGTAGAGAATGTGTATGGTTTAGATCAATGATTTAATATATAAGAGAAACATGAGAATACTTCAAATGAGAGTCTTAACAATATTGTATAAATATAATGTTGCTTGTATTATCCAAATTAGAGGAGGCTACATCAAAAGTAATAGAGCTAAACATATATCACTGAACTTCTTCTTCACACATGAGCTCCTGAAAAGAAACGACATCGATATCTGATAAATTTGATTATATGGCAATCAAGAAGATTTATTCGCAATGATACTTCCATCTTTAATATTCCAGAAACTTTTTGACAAGATTGGAATGTGTCAATTTCGTGACTTATGAAAAAGAACTATCTTTATTACTTTCAAAAGAGATTATGCAGCTCTATTCTGTTCCTTTGATCTAGTTTTGTCCTACTGGCTTTTTATATGAGATTTTTAAGAAGGCACATCTTAAAATAAAAATATATATCTAAGGAAGAGTATCATGAACAAATAAATACCTATTAGAAATCCCATAAGGAGTGGTATAATAGAAAAAGTGCAAACTTGTAAGTTTATACATAATCGCTTCTAATCAGATTAAAAAAATATATAATATCAATTTTTTTCTTCTTTTGTAAAAGTAAAAAAAAAAAAAAAAGTTTTTGATACATAACGAATTGATATATATTTATTACAATTATAGAAAAAGGAATAAGCAGCTAGAAGTTCCAGCTGCTTATTTGCTTTTTAAATTATTTTTTTACACTTTTTTTTTGTCTTATGTTTTATTTTACTATTTTTTTTATTTTTTTGTTTCACACTATTATTTTTTTTTGGCTGAGCTTATCTAGAATCTTTTTTTTAATGTTTTTCTTTTATAAAAATTAAAAAAATTGTAAACATTTGATCAGTATTTTGTTGCTTTGGGCTTTTGGTCCAAATGGCCGTCCATTAAGTTTTTTTTTTATTTTTTTGAACTCTTCGACTACTACAAATAAGAAAGCTTAACTCATTAGATTAGCTTCTAAAGTGAAATGCTCATTAGATTGGCCAATACATATTTTTATACAGACAACGGGTCACGTACCTAAGGCAAGTGCTTTTACACTAGTATATATATATATGTATGCATATATAATATAAAAACAAAAAATTCTAGTTTCTTAATGAAAGAAATGATTTTATTTTCCACAAAACTTGAGTCCTTACTTTTCAAAACTTGGAGTCTTGCTCATCTTGTTGACCGCTCACTATTAAATGTTTTTATAATATCATATTTTTTTTACAACAGTCACCATTTTCTAAAGATATCCATAATTTTGAAAAAGAAAAAAAAGAAAAAGAAAAACTACAATGATAGTGGTACAATAGGAAAGATGAAAAGGAAACTGACAGCAATTTCTAAAAACCACAGGGTTACATTTCCAATTTACGTAATTTTCCTCTAAAACATTTCAAATGTAATTCAAATTAATCACTATAGAGAGATAAATAAGCAAACACAAACATAAGCCTAGAATGCAAAAAGCAGTATTCTCCCTCCTTAACCTTACCTTCCCAACGATCTGCAAAATATAAACCTGAAAAATATCTTAATTGCTTAGGGCTTAGGCTCTCTTCCTCCACTCTTTCTCTCGAATACTCTCTCCATCGATAAAAGGGTTGAGTAGTTGACCGTCCCTTTTCAAAATAATAATAATTTTCATTTTTTTTTGTTTTCCTTTTCCAAAAAAAAAAATGGGGAGGGCTACAGTAGGGGCGCCCCTACGTAGGGCCACCCTTTATATACCGTTTGATGGGAATCTGTGGGGAATAACGAGAATCTGTGGGGAATCTATTTATACACAGATTCCCATCAAACGGTGTATAGACATGGCTCTACGCAGGGACGACACCTACTGTAGACGCGCCCAAAAAAAATATATACATATATATATAAGGAATATTCAGGTCCGCTCCAAAATCGCCTCGCCCTATTTACTGCAGTGACTCAAAAATTTTTAATGCCTTTTTCCACTGTAAGAAAACTAAAAGCTAGCTTAATTAGCAATTTGAAGTCCATCCCTTTTTTTTGAAAAAAAAGAAAAAAAGAAAAGAAAAGAGAGATAGAGAAATAGCCAATAAACCATTCATATAAAAACTTATATAGTGAGAGAGTAGTAATCTGTCAATCACCAAGATGATCAAGCGTAAGAGAGCATTCTTTCCAGTTTTTTTTTTTTTTTTTTTTTTTTTTTTTTTTTTTTTAAAGCTTTAGTTTAAGGAACTTTGTGGACAAGCACAAACATATTTTGGGACTCAAGATCACTTCAGGCCACCTTGTGTTTGAGTGATGCGCCTATATCAAAACCATTTACAATGCATATAATAGGTTAAAGACGAAACTTGATTAATTATTATTTGGGTGCGTCTATGGTAGAGGCGTGCTTTTTTCCCCTAACGGTAAGGACTTTATTCGAATCACTAAATGAGAGTTAAAATAGATCAAATACTAGAGGGCCTATATCAAAACCATTTACAATGCATATCATAGGTTAAAGACGAAACTTGATTAATTATTATTTGGGTGCGTCTATGATAAGGGCATGCCTTTTCCCCCCTAACGGTAGGGACTTTATTCGGATCATTAAATGAGAGTTAAAATAGATCAAATACTAGAGGGTATAAAAGATTTGATGCATCACATTACATATAAATAGAAACCTAAACAAAAAAGTAAAAAAAAAAAAAATGCAAAAGAAAGAGAAATTGTCTTCTCTTTTTTATTTTCTTTTCCAAATTATTTTCACCTCTGTTATTCTCTCAAATAATACATTATCTTCATTTTATTGCCCACAAACTCTCTTTCGTCAAAAATCTATTTGAATCACTTTCATTTTTTATCTTATTCTTCTTCTTTTTCTTTTTTTCTTTTTCTCCAGAAATCCTGTGTTTGAATCCTCAAAGGATGAGCAGTCACCATTGTTGTAGACAAAAAAGCCTGAGACATTAATTGATTTTCTCAATAAATTCTTGAAGAACATTTCAAAAAAAAAATGTTTGAAGGAGAAATAATAAGTCAGACGATGATGAGGGTGTAGCCCTATTTCTTTTAGTGATGTGGATCTATTTTTATTTGAAGGTTTTGATTTTAGTACCATTTTAGAAATAAAGGAGAAAATCAAGGCTTTAAGGAGAAATAATTCGATTTTTGTAGATTTGGAGTCTACAGTGGACAATTTCCTTGGTTTTAAATGTTGAAATTCCATAGAAAAGAAGTGAAACTAAGAGATATCAATTTCACTAAACGGGGTGTTGCATTATAGTGAACCAGCCTAAATAGGGTAGCTTTTTATCGTTATAAACGGAGCAGAATATGGGAGAGCATGGAACAGATAGGGCGAGTTTGGGAGAGCATGGAACAGGAATTTCTCGTTTAATATTTAATGGGGCAAAGCGAGTTTGAGATTGAATGTACTGCCTCGATGTTGCACCAAATATTTATAATCTAATTTATTTTGTATTTCTATACTAATAATTCAATCATAGAATTCGAAAGCATAAAAAAAAACTAATAATATATGTATATATATATTAATATATGTTAGGTTCTATATATCCTACAGTCATTTCATTTACAAATTCCTTAGATTCTCTTTCCTGACCTCGTTATTTTATTCGTATTTCTTATTTAAATATAATTTAAATAAATTTGAGCTAAACATAGAGTTTTCAATGTGTTTAACTTCAATTAAAGTGTTTTTATGATGCATATAAACTTTTAATGGATTTAGGCCAATATATGATTATTCTAATGGACTCAAGATGATGGCTACAAATAAGGACCTTGATATATTGATAAGGAAATCATTCTCTGAAGGAATTTCCTGAAATCGTCCCGCAAGTTAAATGATGAATAATGAGGGGATGGTAAACGAAAAACCACCCTCACCCCGCTCCATTGATATCCTTAAATGAAAAAAAAAAAAAAAAGTAGAGAAATTAAGACAAAAAATAAAAGAAAAAAAATAAAAAAAAAAATTCAGAAGAAAAAAAAGTTGTTTTCTGGGTCTATCATTGGGAATCCTAACCAGAAAGCCTAGTCAATCTTTTTTTTTTGTTTTCCTTTTTTTTTTCTTTTGAAAGTAGTCAATCAAATTTTGTATTTTTCCCCTCATTTTTCTCATCAACCCAGTCTAGTCTTCTTTAACCTTCCCCTCCTCTAGTTTTAAGAACAAAAACTTCTCAGACTTTTAAGTGTCCAACTCTGAGTACCTCGTCATTCTTCTTAAAAATATTTCATAGAACTTTTTCTTTTTAATTATTTTACTAACTATACCCGATAGCAGATGAAATCCTATGATTTTAATATACTGAAGTAGTTGTATTTTGTGGGACCAATAAACCGTTATATCAAACTTGTTTAACTTGATTTGCTCTTATGGTGGGGGCAAAAAACTCTCTTGTCGTAGAGACGTAGACGCACCGTTATTATATATCTCAACTTTTGAGCCACAGAGTAATCAAGAAAGAGAGGACCAAAAATAAGAAAAAAACTACTACTAGCCAATGTAGCATCATGATCAATTACTTTATTTTGGTTGATTTTATTGCAAAATTTTTTAAATTAGGAAAAAAAAATTTAAATTTGGTTCACTAATTGATTAGCATATATTTCATTAACATCCATTTTCATTTGACAAGTTTTAGGTACTCTCAGCGGGGCTATCAGTCTCTGCTTCAGTTCCTTCAACAGTGCTTGCACTTTCCACTCTCTCTAGTTTTGAGACACGAAATATAGCTAGGTGAGTATCCCCTGTACAGATAAATAGATTATATACGCTCCAGCTGTTAATTAAGATGCATAATCATAATCCCACGAAATAAACTACAAAAATATATACATATATGCATCCAATAAATATTATGGGTAAATGACCCTACTGGTCCCTAAACTATTGAGATAAAGTCTTATTTTGATCCCTAAATTTTAAAATTTTTCATATAATTCTTAAACTAAAAAAAAAAGTTTCATTTTAGTCATTTTTATTATATATGTCATTTTATTCTTAACCGAATGAGTATATGCGATACTTGTACTCTTATGTTATACTTAAAGAATCATATAGCAGCACTATAAAGAAATTAAAACATAAATTGAAACAGTTTGAAAATTACTGATTGAATAAAAAATTAGTTGCACATTAAATAAGAATGCATTTTTAAAACTGTCCGAGATGTGATAGTTAGTTGGAACAAATAGTACATAAGGGCAAATGAGTTCGATATGTTCATTCTGTTACGAATCAAATAGAAGGTTAGCAAAAAGAATTAAAATGAAACATTTTTTAACAGTTTAAGGATCATTATGATGAAATTTAAAGTTTAGTGACTAAATTGAGACTTTTCCTATAGTTCAAAGTACCAATAGTGTCATATATATATCCACAAAACCTGCAGTCCACACTCTAAAATAAACAGCTCGACAGAAGACAAATATAAAAATAAACAATTAATCTCACTTTAAATCAATCAGTACCACCTCATTAAGCCAACAACATCTATAAATATGTCACTTAGAAGCCTTGACAAGTATATACATACATACATATATATATATATATATATATATACACACACATGCAGTCCACCCACTCAAAACAAGGAGCTTAACTATATAAATCACAAACAATATCTCATTTTTCTTTTTCTTTTTTTCCTTTGGCGCTTTGGACAACTAAATATGTCCCACTCTAAAGCAATTAACATTAATCATCAAGTCAACACCAACTATAGTTATGACTTGTTCTCTTTGAATAAAATAAACAAATTGTTAGGTTCATGAAATTGGCATCTTATATGGATTTGAGTTGTAATGTTTTTCAGTTTGGTTATTGCTTTAGAACCGAGTCCAAAGCATCGTCAAGTTCGAAGAATTGAAGTGGTGAAGGTCAAGATCAGTCATGAAGCTAGATCACAAAATTGGTTTAAAGGCACACACTAGCAGCAGATCATGTATTCGAACGTATTGACATGTAGTAAGTTTCAGGACATTGTGTTTGTATTCCCTGATACAAAAATTTCACTGTTATGACGTTCGGTTTCAATTTTCGTGACAATGAAGTTTTTCACAAAGTCTTCTATCAAATAAACAAAAATAAATAAGGCAATTAGTTAACTAAGGTGTGGATGAAGTTTTTCAATTGTTTGCGGTGCAATTGAAATAGAAGGACATAGAATAGACACATCAAATTTGAACATAATTTCATATGAATAAAAATAGATTCTATTTATCTAACCTTAGCCCATCTATTATTTGTTATTCCTTCTAATATTTTTCTGCTATGCCAAATAACTCAAACATTTCGTTTCCTCCAGCCTAAACCGCCATCAGTAGTTGATATTTCAAAAAAGTTGAAAATAATGACAATAAAGTAAAATAGAGAAGAATTCATGTTTACCAAAAGTAATGCAACTTCCAGGTGAAACAGAGGCCACAACTCCAGGACTAAGCCTCTTGTCATCAATGAAAGTCCCATTGGTGCTGTCCAAATCCGTCACCAATAGGTTCCCTTCCTTCTTTTGAATCCGAGCGTGACGAGCCGATACTGTTATTTCACATATAAAATCAATTTTTAACCTTGGTTTATAAGAGCAAAAATAAGGCTGCAAATTCTTATATAGTAAGCAACATTTTTTCTTATTATATTTGAAAAAAATACTCACTTGTAATTTCACTTTGAAAAAAAAAAATTTTACCATGCAAAATACAAAATTCAACTTTGGCTCCAATCAGGTAATAGTCAAGGATTTTTTTCCCCCTGAATTTACAATGTTTTTTTTTTTTTTTTTTATGCTGGTGAATTTAGAAAAAAGAACGATAATCTGCTATTATATGATGTACAAGTATTTTATTCGATGCTTACAGAATAAAGTAACAGAATTGGTTAGTGTAATATTTCTAAAAAAAAAAAAAAGAAAGAAAAGGTAGTGCAATATATTCTTTAAAACCATCAATGTTAGTAGTTATATAAAAGGAAAAATAAGGTCCATTAATGTCAAATTTCATTTTCAGAATTACATCTAGATATACATGTATACATAATATTGAGGTTGTCTATGTACCTGTGGCAACTGGAATGACCAAATCCGCTTTATCCGGAAGACGACCTACAGTTACCTCATCCTAAAAAATAATAAAAATAAGAAAAAGGGCCAAAAGACCCAAATTAAGGTTATGGTTTCAATTTTTTGATCGGAGGTGGAGATTCGAATTGGGACTTCAAATAATTAAAGAAGTCAGTTTAATTTGGTGTAGGATACGTATACGCATAAAGACTATGAATTAAGAGCTATATAAAAATACTTACAGAAGCAATTTCAAATGCATTTGGCAATTCAACTTTAAATCCTATGTGTCTTGAATCTCCGTCACCTGTCAGTCAAAGCACCAGAATATTATTACTACAATCAGGTTTAATCTAGAGAATTAACACTTCCCTTTTCTGACTTATCACAAAAGTAAATAAAGATAAGTATAAAAATCACTGACCAACAGGTTGAAGAAGCCATCTATCAGCAACAACTGTAGATGGAGTTTGAGACTCAGAATTTGAACAAACGACACCCAAATTCTTGCACTGTCTTGGTCTAGTTTTGAGGCCTTGAATCTGCAGCTTTAGAATACTGACCTTATTAACAGGGACAAAATTGGAAACGAAAACAGAGGCTCTAGAATTGAAGAATTTGGGGGTTGGAGGAGGAGGCTTGGGAACCCTGGCGGCTATTTCCATTTTTTGGGATTTAAATTTAATCAATCAATCAGTTGTTAGGAATTGGGAGTGGGAGTGGGAGTGGGAGTGAGAGGAAGTTAGCTATGAAAAATGAGGGTATGAGTTCTTTTTGGATTATTATAGGATAAAGTGCATTTTGTGTTCGAGTATATATGGCAACCATTTAATGCTCTCAAAATGGGTTTGGATTTTGGATAACAAATTCTTCACTCTCACCACTATAAAGTCATGGCCCACATGTGTTCTGGCAAGTGCAAAAACACAGTTTTTTTGTAAGTTACAGTAATTTTCAAGTGTTTCCCTTTTCTTTTTTCTTTTTTTTGAGTGACATAGTGTTTACTAGTGTCATTTTGTGATTGTCATAAAATACTTTTTTTTTATTAGTTCTTAATCTCTATTTATAGAACTATATACTGTAATTAATATTAGCTTAAATTAAACGAGAGAGGAACATATTTCGGATTTAAATTTGACAGTCAAACAAATTGGTCTCTTTCAACTGAGTATGCTATCTTAGTCCACAAATATACTCCAATGTTAATGTCGTTTTCTTATTTATTCGTTTAAATTATTTTTGGAAAAAAAATATTATTCTTCATCAAAGCAAAATACAAACCATCAATATATTGTGATCTTCGTTACAATCATTTCACTCAACTAAAGTAGTACTAGTTGCTACCTACCAAAAACATTAAATGAATGTCCTCCTAAAAACTTAAAAGCCTCCCTATTCCTCCCTAGAATCTTACACCTCATCAAACTTCCAACGGTATTAACTAACATCTTAACGTCCTCCCACCTATTACCCTCCGCCAGTCTCTTGTACAAGTAACTGTCAAACGACATGCGTTGCACATACTCATCCCCACAGAGCTCCACCAACGCCTCCCTCGCGGCATTGCTACCATAAAACACCCTTTGCAACAAATCCAAAACCCTAAATGTGGCCACATACTGCCCGTCCCACTCCTTCAAATACTCCCTCCGAAGATCGCCCTCGTCGATCATCCGTTCTCCGCCCTCCGATGCCCTAACAATCCCTTCCCCGCACATCCTCCCCGACTTCGCCGCAAAATAGATCCCTTCCCCCGAGCACTTCGTCACGTACCCCGCCGCGTCCCCAACCAGGGCCACCCGACCCCGAACCCTCGCAGGCCGCGGGTGTTCGGGGATCGGGTGGGCCTCCACTTTTATAACTTTGCCCCCACTGATCTTGGGATTCGCCCTTTCCCTAATGGCCCTTTGGTAGGCCCTAATATCTTTCTTTTCCCGCACGGTACCCGTCCCCACCGCCACGTGGTCGCACTTGGGAAAAACCCACGCGTAAAAATCGGGCGACACGTCGTTTCCCAAGTACATCTCGGCGCAGTTCTCGTAGTACTCCATCTTGTGGTCGGGCAGTCTGATCCTCTCCTGGAACGCGATCGCGCTCGAGTAGTCGCCGGCGCCGATCGACTTGGCTACTCGGCTGTTGGCGCCGTCGGCTCCGACGACGACGTCCACCGCGAGCCGTTCCCGGCGGGACTCGCCGCCGGCCAGGTAGTGGAGGACGTACGGCGCGTGCCTCGAGGACGGGACCTCAACGCTCGTGACGAGGCCGGAGATGAGGGCGGCGCCGGCGGACTCGGCGCGGGAGCGGAGGAAGGAGTCGAGGACCTCGCGGCGGAGCATGGCGACGAACTCGTGGGGGAGCAGGGTTTGACCAAAGTCAACGACGAGGTTCGAGGGCGAGACGATCCTCATCCGGGTGACGCGGCGGTCGATGAGGTGGGAGGGGATCTGGAACTCGTCGAGCATGCAGAGAGGGATGGCGCCGCCGCAGGGTTTGGCGGCGGAGGGTGCTCGTTCGAAGAGGAAGGTCTCGACGCCGCCGGCGGCCAGGGCTTCGGCGGCGGAGGATCCGGCGGGGCCTCCTCCGACCACGGCGGCTCGGAGCTTGCGGCCGGCGATCGATGGCGGCTTGGCGGAGTTCGAGGCTGTCACGCGAGGGTGGCGGGAGTTGGAGTGAGCGGCTGATCTGGTGGGTGGGAGAGGGAGTGAGAAGGTGGATTGTGCGGCCATTGATGAGCTAGGGTTTGGGAATTGGGGGAGGTGGGAGTGAGAAAATGGTTGTTTGGTTGGAAAGAAAGAAAATGGAAAGTAAAAGTGAGTTAAAGCATTTTGAATATTTTAATCCTCAATTGGAGAAAGCAGCAACAGAGATGTCTTTGTTTTTCTCGAGAAAATCTTTCCCGTTGAGAAGGCTCTCACGTGCGTAAGCATAGAAGAAGAATATGGAGTTTTTGAAATGCCTTTTTTTTTTTTCGCTCCGAGAGTTTTTGAAATATTGAGACATTGAAACAAAAACAATTAGAAATTACATTATTAAACTCTTTTCTAAAAAAAAAAAAAAAAAAAAAAAAAAAGAACAAATCTTTTTTTAACTTTTACGGGAAAATGATTTTACAATCAATTTGTTTAATGAATTGTACCCTTATGTTTAGCATTTATAACCAAAAAAGATTCTATCAATTTTTGTTACTTTATATGCTTTTATGTAAAAAAACAAAATGCTAAATACACTTTTTTTGGTACTCTCTTTTATATTATCTAGTCTCAGAGTCTAATACGTGAATTATACTATCCAGTTTAATATTTTAATAATAATAAATCAAAGTAAAATTTACGTATCAAACAGTGAGACTAAAAAAATACAAAATAGAGTGCAGCTAAAATTCCTCTTATGTAAAACATAATAAAGCTCATAAAGGCAGTATTGGCCTAAAATGCTTTCTGTTGTATGTGCATTTAAATGAATTTCATAAAGAAAATGTAAATATTGAGAATAACTTCTAAGTGATGCATACATAATGAGATGAGTGGATAATATTTTTCACGAACATCAGATGATTCAGATTATAATCACAATCATATAAAATATGTAGCATTAATGTTTCAGTTTAGTTATTTGTAATGTGAATAATATGATATGATAGGATAATATGATATCACATTACATCAGATGTAAAAACATTGTGTCATTGATCGGATGGTATATCAAGAAAATGTGGGGGGGAAAAAGTTAAGAGAGTCAAGGTGAGACAGGGAAAAAGTGCAGTAGAGTAAACGTGTGAAACATTTGGGAGACGAAAAAGTAATCAAAGAGCATACTGCTATAAACAAGTTTAGATAAAATATAAAGAACATCTTGATATTAAAGAGGAATTTAATTTTTTATGATGATTTTTCAAAAAAAATTGAAAAATCCTGAATTTTAAAATTATTTGAATAATTCCAAATTTAAATTAAAAATATATCATTTTTTATTAATGGATAATATACTTGAAGTAACCAATCACGTTACTTGAGAGTTAACTTAACTTAAGGTAATCCTCAAGTAACGTGATTAAACCCTCAAGTAACGTGATATGTTATCCCAAGTAATTTAATTAGTTAACTCGAGTACCATTGAAAAATACTAATTTTGAAGAAAAAGTAATATTTTTCTAAAGCTTTATTAAAAGTGTTATTTTTTTAAAAACTATTTTAAAAAGTGATATTTTTCTAAATTTAATTCAGATTTTTCAAAAAATTTAGCTCATCCAGATTTTTCAATTTTTGGTACTTTGGAGTGAAAATTACGCCTAATACCCATTTTTTAAAACTTATTCCCGTTTTTAATTTTTCTTTCAAAAATACCCCTTTTTATAGTCCACATTTCATATGCAAAATATGAGTGGTCCAGATTTACAATGTAAATTTTATCCATGAGGTACACATTTTAAAATATGTTCTAATTTTTAGTGTAATTGTATTCATGAAATGTAGACTACGGTACATATTTAATGAATGAAATATATACCGTGGTATACATTTCATGTGTAAAATAGTGGTGGTCAACATTTCTCCAAAAAAAAAGTATAAAAACAGGTATTTATGAAAAAAATAAATAAATAACGGGTATTTATGAACTTTTCCCTACTTTGGACCTAGAATTTTGAAAGAAGCCCGCTGTTAAACCGTTAGAGCTAGAGCACTATTAACACGATTAGAATAAAGGGAAATTAAGGGGAGTATGAGTCTTTTGGCCCTTTTTTACTTTTTTAGGAGCGATTTTCAAAATTTCATTTCTAGGAGTCCCAGAGAAGCCAAAAGACTAAAATACCCTTCCAACCAAAATCACCCTACACCAAACTCTTTTCTGCCAACCCAAACCTAAATCTCATCATTCTCCTCCAATGGCCACCCAAGCCGCCGAAACTATGATACCAGCTCCCAAACTCTCTCCCCCACCTCGTCTATTCCATCTCTCTCATCACCCTTTCTGATTCGTATCCGTGACTCCGATCTCAACTTGCTTTGCTATTTCAAAGCTATCGGTGTGGGCTACAGACAATGATGACGATTACTCATCAAGGAGGAGCAATAGTATCAGCAATGAGCAGAGGGAGACGATAATATTACTGGCTGTGACTACAACCACTAGCTCATTGTTATAGAGCTCCCCAAAGACCCTGCTCTCACCTGCAAGCAAATGATTGAGACCTATCTCAACACTTTCGCTTCTGTTCTTCGGAGGTATTGACTATTTTTCTCAACTTTTGAGTCTTTTTTGGGTATTTTAGTGAAAATGTTATCTGGGTTTTGTCCTAAATTATTTTTTGGAAAAAAAAAGGAAGAATTGAAACCAGATCCATTATCCATATGCGTTGAAGCTATAAATTTTTTATTTTTATTTTTTAGGATTTTTCTTAAAGATGATTGAGGCTTGAGCCTTTTTATCCTAATGAGAAATGTACTTACTTTATGAATTTATCGTTTAATGTTATTCCTTGAAGCTTTACTTTTTATGGCTATATTTGACTGAAGCGTAGCAGCTTTTCATTGTGTTCTATTAGTTTATTTTAGATAATTTAATTTGTTTGGGACTGATTTTTATGTGTGTTGGATTAATTTGTGACAATGACAGTTTTCTGTGTGTTGGATCGTCACAAATTATGCATGAAGAATAGCAGAGATCAAGAGGAAAGTGTAATGTTGTGTGTGTTTTTGGAATGATTTTGGATTGAATTTGTGACTACAAATGAATTTTAGGACTAATTTTTATATGTGTTGGATTGATTTGTGATAATGATAGTTTTCTGTGTGTTGGACCATCACAAATTGTGACTTTAAATTATATGACAAATTGTGACAATTTTTGTAAGACATGCATAAATTTTATGACTAGCAGTCACAAATCAAGTTTACGTTGCACAAAATTATGACTGTCATGAATTATGCATGTTGGTATCACATATATATAAAGCCATTGAATTTGTTATCCAATGTGAATGTTTATTTTGCTTTTATAACACAGGTACAAAATTTGTGACTAGTAGTCACAAATTAAGGTTACATGGCATAAAATCATGATTGTTATGAATTATATGACTGTTGGTATCACATACATTAAAAACTAATAAAGAAAATGTCATAGTTTTTCTAATAAAATTTGATTTGTATTAGACAAATATTAGTAAGCCAGTGGCTAATATGGAATACTTATCTTCTTTTTATAAGGTTGGGGCAAATTTTATGACTAAGAGTCACAAATCACAATAATATTGTGCAAGTTTCCTTTACTTTGTAGTTCTGCAATGACTTCCATGTGTTTGATGAATTGTATAAATGAAGTTGCTACTCGTTGATGGCTTTTGTTTGTGTTAAAATTTGAATATTTTAGTATGTAATAATCAATGGGTGGAATATTGTGTGTTTTCGAATGATTTTGGACTGAATTTGTGATTATAAATGGACTTTTGGACTTTCCGTGTGTATTGGATTGATTTGTGACAATGACAGTTTTCTGTGTGATGGATCGTCACAAATTGTGCCGAAGAATGGCGGAGATCAAGAGGAAGGTGTAATTTTGTGTATTTTTGGAATCATTTTGGACTAAATTTGTGACTACAAATGAATTTTGGAGCTAATTTTTGTGTGTGTTAGATTGATTTGTGACAATGATAATTTTTTGTGTGTTGGATCGTCATAAATTATGACAATTTTTGTAAGACATGCACAAATATTGTGACTAGCAGTCACAAATCAGGTTTCGTTGCACAAAATTATGACTGTCATGAATTATGTATTTGATATCACAAATCAGGTTTCGTTGCATAAAATTATGATTGTCATGAATTATGTATTTGGTATCACATATATATATATAAAGCAATTGAATTTGTTGTCCAATGTGAATGCGTATTTTATTTTTATAAGGCAGACACAAAATTTGTGATAACTGGTCACAAATCAAGGTTACATGGTACAAAAATTATGACTGACATGAATTATGTAATTGCTAGTATCACATATATTGACTATTAATAGAGAAAATGTCATGATTTTTCTTATAAAATTAAATTTGTATTAAACAAATGTTAATACGCCATTGTTGCCCAATAGGGAATAATACTAATCCTCTTTTACAATGTTGGCACAAATTTTATTACTAAGAGTCACAAATCACGATAACACGTCAAGATTGTACAAATTACGGTAATAAAATCTCACAATATCCGTAACAACATAAAATATACTGTGACCTTAAGTCCTAAAATTGTGACCACGAGTCACAAATCGTGATTACTTCAAAGTTAGTAACAATGGAAAACAAAATTTCTTATTCTAAAAAAAAAAAAATTCCTTAAAAAAATTAGAGATGATAAGCTGTCAAAAAATTGTGACAAGTGGTCACACAACTTGGTATCGCATAAGGGTATTTTCGAAATGAGCATTTTTTCTCTCTCCAAAAACTGTTAGAAATGTAATTTTTTGCTCCTAGAAAAGAAATTTTGAAAAAGACTCCTAGAAAAGTAAAGTCAAGGCAAAACACTCCTATCCACCTTAATTTCTCTAGAATAAAAGAGTATTTATAACAAATGGCCATTTTTTTTTAATCTATCCAATAACCGTCAGTTTTTGTTATCATTTTTTTGCAAAATAACCATTTTTTAGTATATCAATTTATTAGCCAATCAATATGTGTTGGTATATCAATGTTTATATCTATTGTTGTTTATTGATGCATCAATTCTATCAATATATCAATTATGGTATGGTAGTATATTAACTTTATATTAAGTTTTTTAATATATAAGTTTTTTTCCATAAAGTAATAAAATGATATTGATATTCAAATACTGATTTATTTTAACCTTTATTGATTAACTCAGCCATTTTGTAATTTTTTTTAATAAATAAGACAATTTTTCAATGGTGTTTGAAAAAATAGTCATTTCTTGAACTTAAAACTTAAAATTCGGCCATTTGGCTGACAATACTGTAGTAAGTAAGCCTATTCCATCCCACGTATTTTATGTAGGCTGACTAGTTATTTGATCATTTTTTGGCCTAAAACTTAGTATATGACTAACCTAAAAAATTTATAACTAAATATTCAACTCACTTAATAAAAAAAATAAAAAATACAATATATTCGACAATTAAAGTTTTTTTTTCTTAAAAAAAAATAAAAAAAAAAAATTAGCCATAGTTTTTAAAACATGGACATCTACATAAACTAATTTAAAAAATTGATCCACTTAATTTTCTCTTTTTGGTAGGCCGGTTGGGCTTATATATCATGGATATCATGGCTCGTGCATCAGTCCATCTTGGCCTACCAATCTTTTTTAAACCTAAAATATATCCGTTAAGAAATTTTTAATAATTTTTATGATTTTTTTAGTATTTTTGAACAAAAATTACCTATTCTTTTTTTTTTTGGATAGAAAAAGGGTTGTTTTGAAGCATTTTCTTTAAATGGAAATAATGGAATGGACCTGCCAGGCAGGCCTATGACTCATCGTGCCCCTATTGAAAATAGGCTGAAATATAGTAGGAAATGAAAAAAGAAGAAATTTAATTTGATATGATAAAATTTAAAAAAAATGAAAAATCTTTAGATTTTAAAATTCTTTGAAAACTCCCAAATTTATTTAGAAAATACCAGTATTAAAAATATTTAGTAAAATACCACTTTTTAACCAATTGATAAGTTACTTAAGGTAATTGGTCAAATTATCTGACTTAGCCAGACTAGTAATCTCAAGTAACTCGATTGGTTAGATCAAATTACTCGATTGATTACTTTGAGTACTTTTGTAAAATATCAATTTTGAAGAGAATGTTGTATATTTATTAATATTTTGATAAATGATATTTTTGTAAATATAACATTTTAAGAATGACATTTTAAATAATAAATCTAGGATTTTTTTCCAAAAAAAATAAGCCCATTCGAATTTTTTTAATTTTTTGGACTTGGGCCTCGTTTTTTTTTTTTTTTTTTTTTTTTATCCCATCAAAAAATTTCGAAACAATTTTTATTAAAAAATAAAATTGAACAAAATATACGTAGGAGTAATGATTTTGACACACATATTTTATACACAAAAATCACATACGGTGATATGACATATATTTTTTTACCAATCATATATATGGTGTGGTCTCACCTTGGAAAAACATGGATGAATGAAAGGCATGCCACATCGTTGTATGTATTTTTTGTGTATAAATTATATGTATCCCTATACATAGTAGTTTTCTTATTCAAACAACTGAAATTATTACAAACACTTAACTTTTATGAGAATAATAGTTATAAAGTCAATCTTTTGAATGTCCTCTTATGTTTGGCATTTGTCCCAAATATGTAGGAAAAAAGATTTCATCCATTTTTTTATTTTTGTATGTGAAAAATATTTTTATGTAAAACATCAGAAGCCGATAAAACTCGATGAGAAAATCACTCAAAGGCCAAAGCAGTCCTTTACTCCGATCGAGTTTGCAATTGGCTATAGTGTTTTATTGCATGTACAATTAAATCGAATTTCTCCAAATATCAAAAAAAAAAAAAAAAGAATTTCTCCAAGAACAGGTCAATCTGCATACTAATACTAAGGGGATGATCAGATAAAGACATCAGATTATAATCACATCATATTATCGCGTGGAATGTATAGCACCAATGAATTAATTTCTTGGTGTGTGTGTATATATATGTGTGTGTATCATTAGAATATGACACAACATAGGATGATATGATATCACAGTACGACAAACTATAATCATCTCAAATGTACAGCGAAAAGTGTCATAGATCGTATCGAATATAACGAAACTTTAGGACATAAGAATCATTAACTAATGATATAACCTTTCCTTTCTAGACCTACACAGAATTTCTGATCTTCACACATTGAAGTCCAGTCCATCTTACACCCCAAAAAAAAGAGCAAATTCCAATCTCTGAAGCTGTATCCGAGAAAACGACAACAATCGGAAGAAAACGACAGCAAAACGCAAAATCAAGTGAGCAAATCTTGGATATCCATAGGACGGCAGAGGCCAGAAAAGGGGTGGCCAGACCAAGCCGAATCAGCCAACAAGGAGTTGACTGCTCTGGTGGGGTTGTATAGGTCCCACCACACGTGGCTTGCAGTGTTGTTGCAGGCCATCTCCACGGATAGGCACCCAATGGTTGCGCCGTACAAGCCCAGCCCACAGCATGCGCTCTTCACATCCTCAAATCCTGCAATTTAATTTGACAACACACTTGAATATGGATAATGTTCTAATACTCACCTTCTATTCAAGATTATGCATCATGATTCCAAAAAATAAGGACAAAGTTCAAATTATTTAAAATGATACCACAGTCTGTATATGACATTTTTTTTTTTCAGTACAAGCTAATGTGTACATGCACTGTAAGCAGCTAGAGAAGTACAAGTTCTTGGACCAAAAGAGCTGAATTGAACAGAATTGCTTGATACATTTATGAGTGGAAAATCCATTAATACATAGATTCTGCAATTTTGGCAAACAGTTGAATTTGAAGTCGTTCTTTCACTAGGTTTCTATTTAAGATTATGCAGAATGTTATAGTCATGAACTTTATATAATCTGTCAAAGGATGTCATTTGGTTTTTGAGAATGGCTGATGTAAATTCTAAAATCTAAGCAGCCAGAGCAGCATAAATCGAATGGCTTGACACACAATGAGTGAAAATCTTACTAGCTTTTACCAAATTGAAATGCACCCATGTTTTAAACTTCTCAGACGAAAAGCAAGAGACAGGATAAAAGGAAATTTAGCAGTTCAATCCATGACTGCCATTCAAATATCTTCCCTACCATCTTTGTGGTTCTTTTGGATCTTTTATTGTCTCCTTTACTAAGATTGCCTTCTATGTCATTTATTGATTAGTGCATAAATTCTTTCATCCATTCAAATCTGATGTTTTTGTATTCAGTTAACACTAAACAAATTAAAGGCCTTATAGAAGGTTGCATGTCAAATGGGGTAGCAATAAAACTAAAAATTTTTAAAGAGGAGGTTCAAAGAATTCATACCATAGCGCTCCGGTTTAGCTATGATCGCCTTTATCCCTTGATAAACATCACAGAAGAGTACACGGGCATCAGGCATTTCCGCATTAAGCTCTATAATTTTCTCCTCTAGCATTATGTTGTACTCTAGAACCAGGCTATTGATCCTCTCCCAACATCCTCCTCCATTGTCTTCACCAGCAGCGAAATCAAACGATTCCAACGCCATTCGCGGAGTGCACCCCAGTGGCAATATTCCCTGGCATATGATCTTCCTGATTTTCAAATCATGAAGGCTCCTCACAACATGTACCATTTCAGATACCAAAATGTGCGCAAATTCTCGGCTGCTGTACCTCGGTGTTGCACCAGAGGAACTATTACTCAGGAAGAGGTTGATGTAGTCGTCTTTGCCAAAGGAGAGGTAGAAAACGGAGGATCTAATAAACCGGATCACCCTATCAGGGCTGAGCTTGAGCTGCAAGAGCTCAATTGTCTCGAAAACTTGGCGGAGCTGTTGGTTAAGCGACTGGTAGCCTTGGCTTCCGGGGTTCATGATTGTGGCTTGTGCAGAACCAAAGTTCAGCCCCCTAAGTAGGTCTCCAACCGAGCCGTTTTGATTGTAGAATGATAAGGTATATGGCAAGCCCATCTTATCAGCTGCCTTGATCACAAAACAACAATGATCAGAACTGTAAAACCTCTAAGTCCATGCGACTGAGAATTACTTCACCATAAAAAACTATACTATATTGGCAGCTTGAGACCTCTTTCTAAACACTACTAACTTGCATATGATGTGAGTTCATTCATTACTGATTGCTATGCAAATTATAATAAAAAAGGGAATATAAACTTTGACATTATTATTTAAGGTCAGTGATATAGATACACTAAAATAAAATTCAATATTTATTAAATTTGGCCAGCTTAAAAATATTTATACAATGTTCTTTCTGCCTATAGAAAGTATATACAACAATATTAAAGCAAATATCTTCATAGTTCTATCAAAGAACGCAGAAGGCTTTAATGGGTTGGTTCATTTTGACCAAAGAATATTGGGTTTGCGATGCCAAGAAGAAAGAAAGCCATGATTACCAGAAAAGAAAGCAAGATCATTAATATCCATTAATGACCCATTAAAGAACAAAATCATCCAAATCTATTCATTAAAAAAAAAAAAAACGAGAGAGAGAGAGAGAGAGATATACCAAGAAGATGGGGAAGAAGGTTGCCGTTTGAGCCATTACAGGGAATGAGGGAGAGGTTTCGATGGAGCTGAGAGTAGAAGAGGGTGTTGTTCCCACAATCAACAGAAGAGTCCCCCAGTACGTAAAATGCCGAAACGTTTCGCCTCATTCCGGGCAACACTACCGGAGTTATTTCGCCGTGAGCTCCGGTACACGAGAGAAACCCCATAACCAAGAAGAAGAAGAAGAAACGCACCACATTATTATCAAGAACCAACAACTCTCTCTGTTCTTTCAACCTTTTCATCTCGCTACTGTGTTTTTCTTCTTGTTCAGCTTTTTCCCACTATTATGTTAGCTTTTCTTGAATCCAAATTCTCTTATTTATTTTTTTTTTTTTTAGACTTCTTCCGAGAACGCTAAAAAAAGCTTCAAATCATTCGAAGCCAAAAAGGAGAAAAACCATTGGACTCTCGGGCTCCTAGTATCACACCTTGCCGTCCAATATTTCAACTAGCTTTTATATATGCTAGCAGCTGGGGTCGTTACGACCAGCGCTGGGTTCGAAGGATTTTGGCTCCATTTCTAGTTCTTTTATTTTACCCCCTTTAGCTCTCATTTTGGTCTTCTTCAAAGTTTTATCTTTCTGTTTTTGATTGCTTTTAACCTTTTTTTTTTGGG
Source organism: Trema orientale (assembly GCA_002914845.1). NCBI lineage: Eukaryota > Viridiplantae > Streptophyta > Magnoliopsida > Rosales > Cannabaceae > Trema > Trema orientale. The sequence continues at coordinate 1,093,285 of JXTC01000008.1, forward strand.
GGGGGTTAAATATTCTAGTATAAATGTGGCCTAAGTTTATGGCATAATTGTTCAGAGACTAGTAGGACAAATACATAGATATCTTTAAATTTAAGACCAAAATGAGATTTTTCTCTGCTATTTTGAGACTAATAAAGTGATTAATTGAGAACTTGTACTTTTTGCAAATGGCCCTGAAAATGAGTTAAAATTGTCGCTATTTTAGATGCTATCAACGTTGTTGAGTAACGATTTTGCCCCGCATGCATAGGGATACTAACAATTGTTTGCAGCCTATTTCAAAGGAGGCTGCTCGTAGTCATTGGCTAATGGCCTTGAGAAAAATTTGGACATTTTCTACTCTTTACCTGTAAAGGAGGTCCTTCTTGATCAAAAACAATTTCAGAGAGCACTTTGCATATGCAGACAGCCTTAGAGTACGTAAGTTGAAAGAAACTTCATTTAAAAATAAAAAAAAATAAAAAAATAAAAAACAAAAGACGAGGGGAAATATTACGAACTAAGGCAAGAATTGACTAATCAGTAATCAGTCGCATCATAAAACACTAATAAATGCGTGTTAAAGCACAAACTGCAGTATTCTATGTTTGTTCTGACCGGAACCTGTTACAGAATTACCATTAGATAAAGATGCAAACGCAAACACAGATATTCTGCTTCTCAAGAGATTTTAAACCAAATAACAGAGGACCTTCTGCGGCGTGTTACGGCATTACCATCATATAAAAATGTAAAACCAGGAACAAATTTCATAGAGAGACAGATAAGACTTCAGAAAATCCTTGTAAAGGCCAATAGAGCTTTTATTAATGCCATATACTGGCAGAGAATGGACAAAATTACGTTAGTTACTTTATCTGCAAAAAGTATAAAGTACAAGCTCATAATAAGCACAAGTACGACCAACAGAGGGAAAAAAAAAATGTATATGATTCTTAGCAGGCAAGAATTATTGCCTGCTCCTATGCCTTCAGCTTGCCGCTCATACCACGTTTGCTGTACCAAACACTACTCCTATCGCCATTAACTGAACTATTCTTCGCTGCAACCGTGCATTGATCAGTGCGGCCACCTTTAGAGGTAATCTCTAATTGAAGCTTGCGCCTCCTCATCTTGTTCTCTAACCGTATTCCTTTCAGAGCACGCACCCTCCTTTCAATTTCTAAAGCTTGTGAGAAGTTCCATATCCTAACCACACCTTCCTCACCTCCACATACAATCCGATCTGCACCAATATCTACTGAGAACAGATCGCTCCCAAACCCATGTAACATCCTCTGTGGGGCTTCTACACTACAACAGTCCAATTGCTTAACTGCACTCCTCCTCCTTGAAGCACCATTGCCAGTCCTAAGCAGCTTCCGCACATCAATTAGTGACAATTTTCCATCGCTTGAAGCCGAGACAAGCCATGGAAACTCGAATGCCAGCGAATACACAGTAGCTGAGTGAGGCACCCATGTTGCAACTTTCAAAACATTAGTCTCAATGCAATTATCTAAGATCTCAAACATGTGAATGGCACCATCCTCTCCTCCGGTAAAGAGGAAATTGCCAGTGTGGCTTCGAGCGAGGGAGCAAACGTTACCAACATGAGCTTTACAAATAACCGTCATTAGATTCCCGCTAATAGTGTTCCAAACATACACATCTGAACCAGATGAGCAGGCCACGGTTGTATCATGAGGAACAAGTGCCCAAACCCAATCGCTATGCCTCAAGACCTTTAAGCACTTCAGTGTAATGCGATCCCACAGACGAACAGTCATGTCCCATGATCCACTATAAATCCTTGTGAGATCCAAAGCAAGAGAGGTAATGGGTCCCTCGTGCTCCCAAAGACGAAACTGGGTATTCTGGTTCTGAGGAGCCCTTACGTCAAACAAGTGTTGAAGTCCCTCCACTGCCTTCCAACCGTGGATAAAGCCATCAGTACCACCAACTACCAATAGTTTTGTATCCGCTGCAACGGCCCGGATAGTACAACCAAGTGGTCGTGATGAAGCAAGGGCCAACCCTTCTTCCATGTCCCACACTCGAACAATTGAATCATAACCTGAAGTAAATATGAGTTTTGCCGAAGCCAAAAGGAAAACTGTGCGAACTGCTTCAGTGTGACCATACAAAACATCAATACTATACCGTCCCATAAAAGTCCTACTCCTAAACTCTCTTTCCACAAACAAATCCTTCCACGACTTCTCACTGGCAAGTCCTGATTCGAGAGGCCCTGGAATTGATGGAAGGCCCCACCTCTCACAATAAAACTCCTTCCAGACATGGTGCTCTGATGCAATCCTATATAGATTCGTTGAGACACAAGAGATGACACCTAAATCTTTAGGACCAAGGCAATCCAGAATTTCCGATATCAATGCCGCAGGAAGGTCAGTAATCGACCGGCGACAATTGGAAAAGACATCATTACTCGTTTTCCGACTACAGGCGGCGGCCAGAATTCCCTTCTTAGACCTAAATCCTAAGTCGGGTTTTGAACTTACAGCTTTTTCAGTTTTGGTTTTGGAATCTAATATCAGTTCCGAAATCTCAACTTCTTCAATTTCAGCTTCGGAATTAACCCGATTCGAATCAAATTGTTCTTCACAAGAATTTTCTAAGCCGAATTTCAATTTCTCAGAAACCCCAATAATCTCTTGGCATTCAAATGCCATAAAAGAGAACTGACCCTAAACTTGAATTAGAAGAAGGTCGGAAACTCAATCCCCTAACACCAAAAATCGAAGAGAGAAAGAAAAAAAAAAACCCGAACTCGGAAAACAAAAATTCACCCAAAAAAATATTGGAATTGACAATAATCCTAAATAAGAACCCTAGAAATCAACCCTAGATTTCAGAATCAATTGAGAGATGAATTGAGAGCGAAATCAAGAGGAATCAAGGCTATATATAAAAAAAAAATTAAAAGTATATAATGAATTCGGAGAAGGTTACAGTGATCACAAGCTATAAAATCCAATAAAAACCGAGAAAAAAAAATAATGAAAATTTTGAAAAAAATAAAAATAAAAATGGAGATGCGGGGGTGAGAGGGAATGAGTTCCACGGGTACCTTAGAGAATAGAAGACGAGGCTCAAACGACAAAAGTTTCAGCGAATGATTTGAAGAAGAGAGGAGACGCTACAGGTAGGAAGGACTGAGGAGGAAATACCGTACGGGTTTATGGGGTTTGCGAAGGGGAATGGGAATTGGATGCTTTTCTTTTACGGCTCATCTGCAACCAATCAAACATAATCGAACGGTTGGCGTGAGAGTGGTGGAAATCATACTATGGATTCACTCGTACAGCGTTATAATATTATGAGCAAATTTTGTTTTAAAAAAAAATGCAAAGAAAAATTAAACTTTAGGTTAAACTACAAGGGATAATTAATTATTTTTAATTTTTTTTTAGAGTAAAGGGATAGTTTTTTTTTAATAGCAAATTTTCACTTTAATGAATTTTTAATGGCCAACAAGTATAATTTAGTCAAATTTAATTAAAAAAGAGTGTCGTTGTAAATCCTTCAAAAAAAAAAAAAAAAAACGAGTGCCATTGCAAATAACTTTTATTCGTGAGTGTTACTTTAATCTCAGTAAAAATCCTTTCGGATGATATATTACTTTTCAAAATGACATTTTTGTTTTGGGGACTTGTCACCATATCATTTATGGGTGTTCATCGGTTCAAAATTGACTTATTTTGGAAAAAAATTCTATCCCATCTAGGTCAATTTGGGCCCGGACTTAAGCCCATCCTATTTTGGCTATTAAGTTTGTGAAAATTAAGCTTGTACGACATTTTTAGAAAAACATCGGAAAAATACAATGAGTTGAGTTTTTTCTGGATCTGATATCATATTTTAAACTAAACACAGTTACACCTGTAAATGTAAGTTCTGGCAAGTGTGGTCTGGGTGCAATGAACCATGACGGACTAATTATGGCTGTTGCAATGAAAAAAATTACTGGGGGAGTAATGTTACTCTTGCTCAGGTTTGGCATTCATGTGGCATAGGAAGCAAGCTTCTTTCCTTGCCTTGTGGAGACAAAATAATTATCTAATTGTTATGCTAACAATTAGAATAACTCTCTTTTCTATGTTAATTCATAGAGCTTTTGTGTTGTGAATTCTTGGCGGTTGCTTGCGAAACGCAATCGAAACATCATGAGACCCACATGTCTTGAGACCGGCCCAGTTCAACATCATGAGAAGATGCATGCTTCCGCCAAAAACAAATTCAACCTTTGAGGCCACTTCTAAATGTATATGCACACACTTCTACTCCCACATGTTTGTATGCATAATTTAATGGACATTTCTCTTTTTTTTTTTTTTTTTGGAGACGATTTGGAGAAGAAAAATAATTATTAATTAATAAGTCCTACACATATATAGCATGTTATTCAGAGCACATGGCATAAGTTATTATGTGATCCCAACAATCGATTCAAATGGAAAAATGGAAAGAAATAAACTACTGATCAATCACAAAAGATAAAAATCAGAAAAATATTGTGGAAGAAAATGTGATCGCAAAGCCCCCCACTAGCACAGCTACAATGGAGGCTGTAGTTGCACTTGAAGCTCTATTTCCACTGTTTTTTCCAGGTGATAGGGCAGTAGAAGATCCTGCTGAAGGTAGATCACATGCAAAACTTTAGACAGATATATGTTTCAGATATATATATTTACTTATTCCTCAAGTTATAAAGCGATTTGCATTATGTGCTTTAATTTATTTTCCAAACTAGGATTGTGTTTTTTCTTTGATAACATCAAAAAAATCCTCTTAAACCCGCTTCATGAGTTAGGGTTTTGAAAAAAACTGTACATCTCGACTTTTACACTGACTTATGAGTACCAACTAAGGGTGGCAATTTAGGTCACGACACGATAACACGACTCGAAAATGACACGAAGTTAGCGGGTTTGGGTTTGTCTTAAACAGGTACAGGTCAAAACAGGTTAAACCCGATTAAACACGATTAAATAATAGGTCATTAGCAGGTTAACCTGTTAAACCCGAAATTGGCCCGTTTAACACGATTAAATTTTTTGAGACATTGTATTATCTTGTGTGTACCAAGACTTAAAACTTCCCTTTTATGTTTTATGTACAAAAACTTGAAAGTTTTATTTTGGTTTTAAACTTTGGATTGTGTGTTATATTTATTTGATTATGGTTGCTTGGTTATATTGGAAATATAAAATAAGTTAATAGATTATATCAAGTTATATTGAAAATGTGAAATAGGTTAACATGTTAAAATTAATAGGTTAATACGTTATGTCAAGTTGAACTAAATACAATATATTTAACATTAACATGTTAAATTGAGTTCAATTAACGGGTTAACAGTATACAGGTTAGCAGATCGTGTTACGTTGGACACGATCTGAATACGACCTATTTAAATAACGTGTTAAATGTGTCGTTCACAGGTTAACCTGTTTATTTAGCGTGTCGGGTGTGGGTTTACAAATCATGACACGAATAATAAACGTGTCGGGTTTGGGTTTGGTAATTACTCGTTATATATATGCCTCGACACGACACGAATATGACACGACAACACGAATTGCCACCCCTAGTACCAACTCATGTTGAATATGAATTAGTGATTGTTATTAGATTCATTTTAAAAAATATGAAACTAATTTAAAAAATAAAATTTATATGCATGTCACACTAGTATGAGATCACCTGTTTCAAAAGGTTGTCTTATTTATTATCTCAAGTACTTAAATCCTGACAAATCAATAGTAACTACTCTTCTAAAAATAAATAAATAAATAAATGTTAAATTGAGTTTTTTAGTTTCATTGCTAATTTGTTATTTAGTATTTAAATGGATCAGACAAAAACTAGGATAGTCTTTCGGGATAATAAATCTCAATCCATGTTACATTTCAAAGTTGAGACATGTGTACAAATGTATTACTATTTTTTTGTCTATTAATTAGGTGGTCATTAATAGAGTTAAGACCTAGATCATATAACAAGCAAAAAAAACCCCCAACTATTCAATTAAACTCTCTATTTCTTTTCTTTTCTTTTTTTTTTTTTTTTTGAAAGGACTAAACTCTCTATTTCTAGTTCTAAAAGAAATGTTATTATTCTTGTTAGGTCTTAATTGCCCAGTTTAGATGTATATATAGATACTAGTTAGTCTGTCCTTAAGCATTTAGTAGTTTAGAATGTAGATACTAGTTAATAAAGCCATGACTAAGTCATCCATGAAATATTTGTCCCAAAAATCATTTAGTATTTATAAGATTGCTGTTTATATTTACTTGAGTAATGCTAAGGGATACTATATGGCTATATTAAGGAGCGGTACTTTGTTACTAAAATAATAATAAATTAAAGAAACTCGAGAGTTAAAATTTGAAAAGAAAAAAGAGTATATTTTTTGCTAAAGAGTAAAGGAGATCAAGTTGGAGTACCTGGTGATAGTCCTGATGATGGAGATGGACCTTCAGATGAAGTTGGAACTCCTACTGGTATTCCCAACACTGAAATAAAAAACAAAATTGAAATTAAAATTAAAAAAAATCCCTCAGAACAACGAAAATGACCCTGTTTAAAGAGTAGTCATTCTTGTAAGAGTCTGAAAAATCTAAGCTAATAATTATCATTTCAACTAAGTAATCATATTTTCCTTCAAAAAAAAAAGTAATCATATATATACGGATTAATTTAAGACTTATCATTTAAAAAAAATTAGGACTTAAGACAATTCGTTTGCAGGCTAATTAACTTAGACAATTCGTTTACAGGCTCTAACTTAACTAGTTATAAAATTTTTATTACAAGTTCTTAGCAGTTAGCAACAAGTCTAGGGTAGTTTTTTTTTTTTTAAAGTGGGGCTTAACTAATAACCACCACTTACTACAAATTTAAAGAAAAATAACACACACACTCTACCAAGGTTTGAACCCCTGACCCTCCTAAACTCACACACACATCCCTCAAGCCTTGGACCAACTGAGCTAGCCCCAGTTGGTAAGTCTAGGGTAGCTAAATTCATGTGTTTACTACTATACAATTTCAACATCAAATACAGTAAATTCTTTAAGTTTCAGATCATAAATTATATATATTCCAAAGATTACTAATCGCATTTTTAGTGGAAATAACTTTTTGTATGTGTTAATAACCAAGTATATATTATACAAGATGCATTTATTATGTAGTACTAGTAATACATTTATGGGGGCAATTGCAAATATATACCCGATAGTTTTCAATTTTAAGAAAACTAAATCATGTATTAAACTTCCTCCTGATTCAGTATTTTGAAACAAAAATTATTTCCAGATAATTTCTAAAAGAAGAAAGTTGTTACTAAACAACCAAAAATCCAAAAGCACAATTGATTTTTATTAATATAGAAGTTATATGGAAATATTTTTGTTTCAGAAACATTGATGGGGAGGTATTTTCATCAATTAAAACTTTTTTTTTGGTCCAAAATGAGATATTACAGGGTGAAATTATTATTATATACAATCCCAAAAGAAGAAATATAGTTTCCATGAAGACAATGTTAAATTAAATAAAAACTAAATGAGATATATTTGTATAATTGACAATACATTTGTAATACATACAAATCGTATATGTTATATTTTTTAACTACTAATGATAAATAGTAATATATGATAGTATCTCCTATTTACTATATGGTAAGCTTACTAGTAATCTTGTTTTGCATTTTTTTTTTCGTGTCAAGGGGGTTGGGGGTGTTTGGAAATGTATCCTACTAAGTAATGTAAAAATGTCCATTTCATTTTTTTTTTTCCTTTCCTGAATATGAAATACACGTTTTTTTTCTTTTGGGTTTTTTCCTCCTCAATCATGTGCCTAAATTTACAAATTAAAGAGCAGTTGACCACAAACTATTATAGCAACTATTAAACTTCCATCTGTTTATTGAAACATAACACATAATAAACTCCCTTAACTTATATGATTGAAATGGCAATGTATTTAAACGTGAATTGACATGTTTTTTCGGTGAATGTGTCCATTAAATGCGGGAAGAAATTTCGTTGGAAGTGAGTAACGGTGAGTGTGGTATGGAGATCGAGTTAAGTAATAAGTAGCCATAAATGAGAAACAGCTACATAAGGAAAGCTGGTATAGTAGGTATGTGTGTGCCTGCATGGTGTGGCTTATCACATTCACATGTGGCTTTGGTCACATGCGATTGGCAGATAGCTAGCTCATGACACATTGAGATATGGGCACCGCTGCCACCGTCATGCCACATGCATGGCCACGTGTGGGCCCATCATTGGGCGGTGCCATGAAATTATTACTATTCCAATTTGCTTTTATTGCTCAAACTCAACATTGTGCTTATGGACAGGAGAATTATATGTGAAGGCATAGCTTGGAGTTGGTCATGAATTCTTATGAAATATGACATGTTAACCACATTTTGTGAAATATGTACACATGTTATATTTGAATTTTAACAAGTCATCATAACTTCAGAAATCTGCTATCTTACAATTTAGTGGATTTTCTTATGGGGCTTCGGAAGAGTGGTATTTCACTTTTGTCATTACTCATCCAGGGATTTTGAGAACTTGTCAAAATTTTAAATTTTAAATCATGATAAGGCGTTTAGAAATATTTTCTTATTACAAAAAGCAACCCGTCCGAGCTTTTGTCTAAGATGATGTTATATATGCTAATAACCTATACTTCATAAGTCTTTTTAATTTTTTAAGGTAAAATTTAATAGAATTCCTAGTATTAGTTTTTTAATTTTCTTAGTGACTCTTAACTTTGCTTTCAGAGACGCGATTAATTAGATACAGACAAGTAGCTCAACAAAAACAAAGGGAAAAAAAAAGGAAGAGTTATAATATATTTTTAAGAAATACTATGTATAATAAGAGACTTTAGGACATTAATGATAGACACAAGACCGCCAAACTCGCCTTAACTTCGGTGTCTACCTAACTGACTAAATTTGATTATAATATTATGAAATTAATATATTTGATCTACCACATTAAACAATTATTATAAAAAGGAAAAAAACTAATCCGAGATAAATCCAACTGTACTTTACATCTAAGATAAAAAAAACTAAACCAAAAAATAACCAAATTCATTTAACCCCATTAGTGTTAGTTAAGTAATTTTCTATAGTACGGTTTTATTTCACAAATTAATTAATTAAGCACAATTGTTAACACTAACTATGAAAGAAAAGCTTCCGAAATTATTACTCTACATAAAATTCGGTACTCTTACAAGGTTCAAAACTTGGAAGAGAAAACCTACTTATATACTAAAATTTCCTGGTATATTATATTAAAATTTTCATTAATTCACTACAAAATTTGGCATTTGTGTTACTTGAAAAAAAAAAAAAAACCCATTTACTCCCGTAAAATATTTTTATTACCAACACTAGTCATTCCTCTCTTTATCAACGTGACACTTAAAATGAAAAATTTAATAATAATAATAATAATAATAATGATGATGATGATGATAATTAAAAAAAAAGGAAGCTAATTAATAAAGTGAGGTAGGAATAGAGTACGTACATGCACATGTGCTTGGTGGTGGAGTATCAACTTTACAAACGGAAGGAAGCTTAGTTGCCCTATTGATGTCGATCTGGAAGCCAGAGCTGTCACTATTGGCCAGAAGCTCACATAGGCAGATGGGATTAGTGTCCACCAAAGACTTGAGCTCGGGGCAGCATGGCTTGTCCGGCTTCGTCAGATTGCTCCCTATCTGCACGTACGACAGGCAGTCCGCCATCCCCAGCAGCAGCGTCATGCAGTCCGGACCCGATGGCCCCGGTGCCAACCCCGCTGATGGCCCCGGTGCCAACCCCGCTGATGGCCCCGAAGCCGAGCCAACCGGGCCCGAGGTCGGTCCCTGTGCCCGCGTGGCTTGGAAGGGTGAGATTGTTATTGCCAAGAACAATAATATAGCAACCATGGTAGTAGTGGTACTACTAGTCCCAGATGTGGTTTTGGCCATTGTTTTGATTTTTCTCTTTGTGGGGTTTGTGGTATTTAGTTTCTACACAAATTAGTATATTGAAATTTTGGGAGCTAGACAATGGAAGTTAAATATTTGGGGCTGATCTAGTGGGAAACAAGGAAAGGGTTTTCCTAACTTTTCGTGTGAAATTAATGAACGTAACTACCACCCGATATATATATATATATATTTCTATTTTTGTATGTATGCGTGTACTCTCCTACTCTTGGCCGCTTATTTACGAAAGCCTTTTCACTTTTTCACACTTATGTTCTCTCTCTCTCTCTCTCTCTGTGGAAGGACAGCTTTCATAAAATGGTAAATTTTTTTTACTTTTTCACACTTATGTTCTCTCTCTCTCTGTGGAAGGATAACTTCTACAAAGTGGTAAATTCATTTGTTATTTGTCCAATGATATTCTTGTTTTCATTAATTTCAACCTTAATTTTTGCCTTAGGTACTTTTATTCCTATTAGTTTTGACTTTGGGTATTCTCATTCCCCAAAATGACGTCCTCATGATTCGAACTTCTGAAATCTTACGTAAGAGTCTTAAGGCTAACCATCATGCCTTCATAATTAAACACCTTTATCTATATTCACACGTTTAAGGTCTCTCTCTCTCTTCCTTCATATTCACACCTTTTATTGTTTTAAACTATTTCATTTTCATCGTAATTAGTTATAGGGTTTAAGATTAGAAACGCCCATCAATATTTCAGTCTTAAATTTTAGATCATACAGTAAAATTAACAGAAATTTACACCAAATAGGAGAACTAATATTAATGCCTATTTGGTGGTGATAAACAAATATTATTTTCAATATTCAATAATCTTAAAAAACAAAAACTTAATTATCATATCAGTCATATTATATGAAGTTATTTACCATGTCCATGGTGTCTTCAACCAGTATTGAACACCAATCTGGATTTTTTAAAAAAAAAAAATCACTTTCCACTACGGCCTTAGTTCGTCCCCGTTCAAGTGCAAAAGTATATATAGAAGTCACGTCCTCATATTGTGCTCAACTACGGTGGAATGAGTTCAATTACGCGTCGTTTGGTTGGGTGGAATGAAATCGAATGTGATAGTAATCGTAATGGGAATAAGAATGAAAAGGAAAAGAAAGATAATTATTTTGTTTGGTTAAAATTTTGGAATCAATTATGGAATGTAATAGAATTAACTGTTTTCTTTATATTTTATAGCCCACGTAGTATACATGTGTATATATAAAAATATAAAATATCTCTTCAAAAATATATATGAATATATATATAGATTGCTAATCCAGTAGATATTTTTTTTTAATACCTATGTGTAGGTATTTTTTTTCTAGCCGTTGGATCATCATCTAACAATGATCTAATAGCTATAATGATGTGTATGAAAAGACGTGCATTATTAATGCTATTTCTCTCCTTTATTTTTTAATATAAAAAAAATGTGCATGATAAATTTTCATTAGTCAAATTAATATCTATACATAGGTTAAAAAAAAAAAATACCTACTAGATTAGTACCATATATATATATATATATAATGCATCAATAACTTTTAAAATTAACACAAAATGAACCTTCTCTTAGTAACATGAAAGTGTAGAAAATTACCACGAGATTGTAGCTCGTATGGCATAGACTTTTCTTTGAGAAGCACCAAGTGTGGGGTTTGAACCCTACCCTTACTCCTCCCTTAAATACTAACTCTTAACTACGACGATTGTATAGAAACAAAAAAACATGTATACACTTTACTAACTCTTAAGTACGACGATTGTATAGAGACAAAAAAAATGTATAAGCTTTGCCCATTTGGGGGAGGAGGGAAAGCGTATAAAACACATTAATTCTTTTTCTTCTTGCCATTGGATCCAATAAAAACTCCTAAAGTAAACGTTCTAACCTCTAGAAAATGAGGAAAAATTCTCTACGAACAGAAATTACTGGAGAGAATGAGAGAGTTAGGGTGTATGGGTAGTCGCAGTAACATAAGCCAAAAGGAATTTTAAAAGGATAAATCAGCTTACAATGCTAAGAGGTTTTCTTTTTCCTTTTTTTTTTTAAACAACATATTAAATGAATTTTGCTTGAGAATTTCTCACCATTCTTTTTATTTTAAAAAGCAAAAAATTGAAAACAAAACTCAACAGCCAAGCAAGCCCACTATGTTTCACTATTTTGATGTGAAGTTTTTGTATAATTAAAATTAACCACTTATGTATGCTAAACAATTTGAAAGTGCCTTTTACTAAACGATTTACTTTTAAAATTATTTGTAAAATAGACTTTTTTAAGCTACAATTTGGTTTGGTGAGTATGACGGAGCGTGGTTAAGAATTATAAGCATGAAAACCCATATTTTTGTAAGGGTAAAATGACAATTTTTGAAAGCTTAAATGAGAGAATCTTTGGAGGGAGGGTTTAGACCCGAGATTTGGATAGTGACAATAACAAACTATTTAGCAGCGAGTTTTTAAAAATATGTCATTTACTTTAAAATTGACCTTCCAAATAGTCTATATTTTTTTTTTTAGAGGTTTTTAACATCATGCATGCAAGGACGACAGTTGATCGTTGGAACGTATTTTCTATTGGAAGGGTTTTTATTTCTTTCTTTTTTTTTTTTTTGGCACTGTTACAAGGTTATAAAATTTTATTATATTAAGGTGTTAAACAGGAAGTCGTAGATACCATATTGTCCTATATATATACATATTACTCTTATGATGTAGACATTCATAGCAGAAAATTGGTGCTTAATTATTATTGCCTTAATGATTCTTTATCCAAAAGGAAAAATGTTATTGCTTCTATTTTGAAACAATACCATGTGAAACTAGTAGTCTTTAATAATATCCGTGTTGTCTTTATGGTTATGGTTGGAACAGGCACAGGTTTAAGGCATCAAGAGACGGACCCCACAAGCAAAAGTTGCCCACATGGACAAGTTTTTGGGTAGTCTATGCTCTATAGTGCGGTGGGTGAGACTAAATGGTTCACCCTTCTTGGGAGTTGGAAGTTGATGCCTTGAGAGGCGCAGATGGCATTTATTGCCATTGAGAAGTAAAACAATTGAGATTTGTAAAGAGCACTTATTTATTTGGGCTTTTTACCAAAAAACCTTCGGGCCAAAAGTCCAAAAAATTGACAATCCAGCATGGGCTAAATTATGAATTTTATTTAGAAAACTATCATTTTCTAAAATTTTATCTAAAAAAGTCCACTTTAAAAATATGTTTAGAAATATCACATTATTTCTTCAAAATTAGTATCCTTCAAAGATATTCAAAGTAACCAATAAAATTACTTGAGTTACTTCAAGTAACTTGATTAATTACCTCAATTATCCAAATAATTGGTAAAATAGTATTTTTTTAAATATTTTCAAAAGTGACAATTTTCTAAATAAATCCAAGATTTTTTCAAAAAATATTTAATTCTAGAATTTTTCTATTTGTTTTTACATTTTTCTATATAAAAATCAAGTTTCCTCTATTTATTTCGACATCCGTCATCTGCAGTTCAAGGAAAATGTAGAAAAGCAATAATAACAGGGGGAAAAAAAAGAATTAGATTTGTGCCCTTTTTTTTACGGTATGTTTTAATACTTGCCCATTTTTGTCTTTTTATAGATAAATGACTGAGTATATATATTTTCACACTTGGGATATCTAGTCCTATACCTTTTTAGTCTATGTACTAAATATATTGGTTCTTATACTGAGTGCATAATGTTTTACAATTGGTATACACATTGATATACCGGTTATTTTACTACAGCATTTGAAAAATGGACATTTACCTAAAAGAGGCTAAAAATTTGACTATTTTGCTGTAAGACCCTAACAAAAGTACTTCTTAGGTTTTGACGAAATATTTAATTTATCCTTTCAGTTTTTAATAAATAACAAAAGTATTCAATCAGATCATAAAAAATAGTACGATTTTCATGCATGTGTCTAGTTTGGTCAAAATTGATGTACTTAAAGACAAAATTATCCTTACTCTAAACTTGTAACTAAACAAATGCAACCAAAAATTAACAAATAGCAGTGGGTAGAAGAAAAAAAAAGTAAAAATAAGAAGATTTAGTAAAGAAATTGTAAATATAATTGTTTTTTATAGTTTATTTTTCAATTAATTAATTATGTTTAGATAAGGATTTCTTGGTAATTTCAAAACAAATTCATACTTAAGTTTGACCAATTCGATACAAGGATGAAATTTGTACTCGTTTGTTAATCTGAGTGGATATTTTCGTTTATTATAAAAATTGAGGGATAAATTAAGTATTTCATCAAAACTCTGAGAATATTTTTATTATTATCCATATCTACCCATTGAGTAAAATTTGAGACCTTTTTCTACTATTTGCTCAAAAAATACTTTTATAATTTATCAGGTCTAATACCAAAGTATTCTCATTCTTTTCAAATTTTCATTTTCTTTCTTTTATAATATACCACTTCTAGTGGTACGATGAGGGTAATTTAGTTATGGGAGGCAAAAAGACAATTTTGACTAACCTATAATTTGAAGAATGCACACCATTCACTTCAGGTAATGTGTATAGTCAACTGAAGAATAATTTATAACCTAGAGTCAGTTTGCTAGGTCAGTTTCATCAGTACCTACTATACATATCATCAACTGAATACTCTAATTTTGAACAATATTTATCTTTCGACATGTTACGTCATGCAACTAATATATATATATGGACACTAACCTAGTAAGTATTTTTTTTTTACCTACTTATAAGTATTATTGTGCCTAATTAAAATTAGTCACATACGTCTTTTTATGATAAAAGGTGAAGAGAGAAAATCATTAAACAATGCGTATTTATTATTAATATTTTTTTTCTTACTACTCAAATTATGACATGATCCAACGGCTAAAAAAAATACCTATCGATAGGTAAAAAAAAAAATACCTTGAGAACCTATATATATATAATATATATATAAATATATACTGAGGTAAATCGACCAAAAAGCCCCTCGTATGGACAAAGTCAACTAATGTTGTTTACTTTATGAAAAACTTGAAGATATTAACTATCCACATTATTTAGTTGTTCTACTCCGTGTCTAAAACTTTATCAGGTTTTATATTATTGAAATTGGACATCAATGCATGGATAATTATCATAATTAAAAGTTTTCTATAATTAGTAATTATAGTACTGATTGACTCAAATCGAGTAATGTTATGGGGTACCTTAAGATGCCAAACACCATAGGAGATGTCAATTTTTCACTAGAAAATAGAATGACACTTCAGGTGAGACACAGTGTGGGATCCAGTATATTAATTTCATCTTCCAATGAAAAACTGACACGTCCTGTGGTGCTTGGCATCTTATGGTACTTGTTGTGCGATTTTAAATCTACATCAATGGGCAATAATCAACTAGGAGTAAAGGTGTCAGATCGCATGTCTTCGTATCGACCACAATGTGACCTGTTTCGAATAATTAATATGCGACTTAGAATTACACAAAAGAAAATTAATATGAGACTTAAAGAAACTCTTATATTTTTCCAAAAAAAATAATGAAGAACAGTGGATGTAGGCTCATCTTTTTGGGGCTGAATCATTATAAAATCCTTATCTCTTTATTTTTCAATTATTTTCACATATAAGCCATATTTCTCAAATCTCAAAATTCATTGTTAACAAAATTTTCGTGAACAGTGCCCCATAACATTTCTCATTGAGATCGCACACTTCCTATCTATTGATTTCATAAAACCAAGTTAAAGCATTTATTATTCGTGTATATGTGTAACTGGATATTCCAATTTTAGACAAACTATATTTTTGTCACGTAATAGCTCATGCAACCAACACACACATATATATATATATACATATTATAAATGACTAAATGCCTCTCATGTGAACACAATCGATTAGTGGTAGTTGCATTATAAAATATCCAAACTTATTGATTGTCCACCTTATTTAATTGTTTTTTCGTGTCCGAAACTTACCAAGTTAATTCCGGTAGGAGTTTTCATCTTACGATGCCAATGTACGTGATATTATTCCTATATTAAGGTCTGGTTATAGTGTTACTTGCTGATTTTTATCTTAGATTGGCTTACTAATTGGCCATGCATTAGCTAAGTTTAGATCAAGTCTTGTGAATGACTTAATATGTTTGGAGGAAATTCATGTGTATCTTATAGCAATCAATTTTTTTTTTAAAGTAAAACAAATTTATTAAACTCACATAAGGGTTATAATAGCCAATCGAGTTATATATAACTTCTTACAATGAGAATCAAAAAATCGATTCAAAAGTTTAAAGATAATAACACCCTCATAAATCTCAGAGTACCTGCATTTCCCGATGACGATCTTAGAGAAAATCTCTATGGAAGGTAAAATAGAGCACTTTAATGGCTCTTTTAGATTCTTCCCAATCCGAATTGGTAACTTTGATTGATACGTTGGAAGAGATTCTGCCAACTCTGATCCACCATAGTAACTACCTCTCTAGATCTGAATCAAAATTGATACAGATATAGAGGACAACCACACCACAAACCAAAAATAGACTAAAAATAACACAAACCACCACAGATCTACGTCTAGATGTACTAAGCCCACACAAGATTTAGACCTAGGTGAGAAACTGTCCTCCTAAAATGGAGAGTTATTAGATAAGAAAACCAAAAATAGAGAAAAAAAATGAGAAAAACTCATACCGAAAGAGGGAAAGACCCATTCCCTGGTAGGGAGAGGCAACTGCGAAAGAAGAAACTTGGAATAATGTAGGAGACGAGATGCTGCTGTAGAGAAAAAGAGAGAGAGCATGTGAGAACTCCTCTCTCAACCTTCTCTCTCTTAGATCTGAAGACTAATTAGAAGGTAGCAATCAATTGTTATTAATAAAATAATTTTTCACATTTCTCTTTTAAGAAAAGTCTATTCAAGGCATCGTCTTGTCATTATAGAACATTATAATGCTTTCAATAAAAAAAAAAGAAAAGAAATAGAATAAAAATTATCTACTTGAAGCATTCGACTACTTTCGACCATGGTCCAAAAAACTAGATCTGAATCTTCATTAGTACTTCGACCTTGCGAAAAACTAGATATGATATTTCAGCATGATAAACTATATCTTACTATGTTTGAGCAAGCCCTGCTCATTTTGTTGTAGATCTGTAGTTGTGTAGCTGATAGGTGATGAAATCAACACCAGAAAATTGAAAAAAGAAGGAAAAAGAAACCCTGAAATCAAGGAAGTACCACAGCCACGTTCGTTGATAACGAGAAAAATGGGCATTCATCAAAAAATATGGCCACCATTCTTTTATTTTATTCACAACAATGGTCTTTCATGTTTCTTTTGGTGTTGTTTTTTAGTTGTTTTAATTTTGGTTTGTTATAGTCAAGTGTATTCAAGTGTATTTGAATAATGGTATATTAGTTTTCCTTTAAAAAAAAATAAGAATAATGGTATATAAGTGACATGACGGTAATAGCCTTTTTGATAAAATAATTGAGGGAGACTTTTATCATAAAGCGGGTAATAGTTGACCCACGGATGTAAATCCCTCTATAATACTTCTGAGTTATGACAAAATAAAGCCCCAAATTAAAATGAAAATGCAATAGTAAATCAAATATGAATTGTCAATAGATTATAAGTTCTTAATTCATATTGTGATTACTATGATTATTATTATTATTATTATTATTTATCTCACACTTAGGCGAAGTCTCCAAGCTGTGTTGAACACATCCATTAGAATTATTCCGAGTATATTCCAAACATGAAATTAAAACCTTTAACTTAGACATTTTCGAGAGAGCTGGTTTTGAATTTGTGACATCCAAATCTTGGACCAACTTTATCTTTTTTTATGATTGTCTCATTTTTTATTTTTGTTTGTTGATAACAACTTTACTCTTCTTTCCTTTAAATTGTGGATGAATTAACCTCATATCTCGTGTACATTCATCTCTCTCTCTCGTATGGTGTTTCCCATAAACTTCAAGCCCATATTTCGTCTACACTAAACGATTTCCTGTGTAAGTCGCAATTGTAATTTCCTTAGTAGATATTACGGTTCCTGAAATTAAATTTATATTTTTTCTTTATGATTGTAGTAATACTAATAACTTAGAAAAAAAAAAAGGGTTTTTCTATTTGACTTGATTTTCTACTTTATCTACACCTATCAAATAATGAGTATTAGCTGCCCTTTTTAGTTTAAATTCCCCTATGAATGAAATAAGTGTGGTTCTATGGTGCACATTGAATTTTGAAACTAAGTAGACTTCAAAGCTCATTATTTCGCTTAATTTACTTCGCTTTTTCACTGCACAATGCAGAATGGTATGGTAATTTTTGGGAGGATAATACAGACTTAGTGTGATACTCCATACTGGTCAAAAAAAGGTTGATAACTGAGTCGGGAAGGCTGGCATACCCCCCATTGGGCCAGGCCCCTATGTTACACACTAAGGTGGTGTTTGGTTGATAGTAATGGAATGGAATGGAATGGCTTTACATTGTTTGGTTTCACTTTTTACTTATGAATGGCCTTTACAATGTAATGACCATTACATCAAATAAAAGAATTAGAATTACACTTGAAAATGGATGTAAAGGCCATTACATTCCTAAGTTAGCCATTTTTTTCTTTTTTGCCCCTCATTTAACATATTTTACCCCCTCATTGTTATCTTCTTCCTCATTTCTATGACTAAACCAAATATAAAACTTGGATCCATATTCATGACTAAACTACCTACAAATCATCTTTTTCCTCATATCATCCAATTACTATATTTTTGTTTTCTAATATACATTTTGTATGTTATATTTATATGGTAAATAATAATGAGCAATTATTAAAATATTAATTTTACAACCGTAAGAAATTTAATCTATTTTTATATTTGGTAATTGAATCTATTTTTATATTTTCTTTTTTCCAATAGTGATAGCATTTGTTTTTTTTAAAAAAAATTAATTCAAAATCAGGGGTATATTAGTCAAAGTGCAGTTAATTCCATTACATTCCATAGTTGATTCCAAAGTTTCAACTAAACAAAATAATCACCTTTCTTTTCCTTTCTATTCTTATTCCCATTACGATTACCATTACAATCAATTTCATTCCACCCAACCAAACGGCACCTAAGGTCATGTTTGGTTCAAAGCAATCAACCTTAGAATGGAAAGGTGATTCCAAAAGAAAGTACATTCCTTTATTTTGTTGTGTTTTTAGTAAAAGAATTGTGATTCCAATGGAATAACAATTACATTAAATGGTGGAATCATTATTCTACTCTATCACCAATAGAATTAGAATTCCATTATTTTATAAAAATTTTAGTATCTAGTTTTTCCTATTTTGTCCTTTCTTTCAAAACATCTAAAAGTAAGGGTATTTTTGTCAACAGAATATTTTTTCCATTCCATTCCAAGACTATTTCAAGTTTCAACTAAACAATGGATTATTATTCCTATTCCTTTTCCAATTCCATTCCATTACGATTCCTATTACTATTCTAATTTCATTCCACGAACTAAACACCACCTAACATCTTAGTATGAATGATATTGTATAATAAAGGAAGAATTAATGGTAGATTCACTATCTTCTTTTCTTCTCTTTTTTTCAATTTTATGTTTCATTGTTCGATATGTGGAATCTAAAAGGTGGAAAGGAGAGCAATCTTAGCACTCCTCATAATAGAGACACAAAATCTATATTCAATGATATGACATGTTTTAAAACCACTATGTTTTTTCAACATAAGATCACACCATCACCTTAAACATGGATGGTCAAAAAAACATGTATTATTAAGTGTAATATTAGGCATAAATATTTTGTCCTTGCCTTACTTTTGCTGATTTTGTCAAACAACTACTTTCTTGTTTCACTTTATATATATATATATATATTTCAACCAAGTTACTCTGAATTATGTATGACAAAGTATAATATAGAGTATGTCTGATCTATGATATATATATATATATATTATATATAATAAAACTGATACATTCAATCATTTTGCTAGAAAATTGGAAAAGGTGAAATTTTTCGAAAGGCCCAAAATCCGGCCTTGATAAGAGCCTTAAAGAGTAATCATCAAAAGTGCCAGGGAAATTGACGCGGCTAGTCCATTTTTTTAGCAAGTGGACTTTTTTAGTCCCTTTTTTAAAAATGACTTTTTTAGTCTCTTTTAGAGAGAGAAAAAATCGTCATTTCGAAACTGTCCTTTTGCCATTTTACGCTTTGTTACTGATAGTCACAAGTTTATTACTGAGAGTCACAATTTATTTTTCATCGTTACAAATATTGTGAGTTTTCAAGACATGTATAGTGTCATAATTTTGTGAACGATGGTCACAATTTTCTAACACATCTTCTCGGTATGTTTTAAATTATTACATTACTCACTATTTTGTTACTATTTGTTACAATTTATTTTACATCGTTACAAACATTGTGAGATCCCGTTATTGTGATTTGTACAATCTTTATATTTTACCTTAATTTGTGAGTCCAAGTCACAATATTTGTGCCAATCTTATAAAAGGAAGATAAATATTCCTATTAGCCAACAATTGATTGTCATAGCAGTCATAATTTTCTGTCATGTAACCATAAGTTGTGACTATTAGTCACAATATTTGTGCCTATCTTTTCTTCTTCTTTTTTTTGAACATATTGGATGACAATGTGCTTATCTTAAAAGGGCAAAATATGCTTTCATATTAGATTTGGCTTTATGACATTTTTCTAACACAAACTAATTTTATAATAAAACCATACTATTGTATTTATTAATAGTCATATTCATGTTACCTATATTCACAAAATTATTGACAATTCGGAAATGAAACTGGTCTTAATGCAAGATCTAATTTGTGACTATAAGTCATACAATTTGTGATTGCTATACATAACTCATAGATTAGTAGTAACAATGTGTGACTTTAGGTCACACAATTCTTGACAGTAGTCAAGAT
This sequence comes from Trema orientale, assembly GCA_002914845.1. Lineage (NCBI taxonomy): Eukaryota > Viridiplantae > Streptophyta > Magnoliopsida > Rosales > Cannabaceae > Trema > Trema orientale. The sequence continues at coordinate 1,114,329 of JXTC01000008.1, forward strand.
ACGTGACCTAGAGTCACAAAAATTGTGATAACTACACATTTTGTGACTACTTTCAATAACTTAGTAGTTTATAATAATATCTAACATAAACTAACTTTTATAATAAAACCATGCTATTGTATTTATTAATCGTCATATCTGTGTTACGTGAAAAACCATGCCAATTGTTTTCTTCTAAAAAAGAAGAAGAAGAAGAAGAAGAAGAAGAAGAAAATTAGCAGCGTGTGACTATAGGTCACAAAATCCGTGACAGCCATAGGTTTTTCACAGTTTTAAAAAAAAAAAAAAAAAACAAGATATGATTTGTGATTGTAACTCACAAAATTTATGACAACTACATATTTTTTACTACAAGGCACACATATTCTCTTTCCAAAATATAATTGCAATAACAAAACATAAATAAAGAAGCTCGATGGTGTCTTTGAGTAAAAAAATAATAATAATGATACTAATCAGATAAAGAACTACACATTTATTGCCATTAATAAATGCATCTTGGTATATAGTTATAAATTATAGTAGGCGAGTTCAACGACTCAAGTTATAAACTACTATTTATTATTTAAGCAAAACAAACAAAAACGAACAATGTTGAGTAAGAAAGAATCGGAATGTTCACTTCTAACAATAAAAAGGTCGACATATATTGAACTCACATAAAGATTTTATCCAAAACATCGTGGGCTTAAAAAAAATAGTAAAGAACATCATTTTTTCCATATTAAACAAAACCCACTAGAGACATTCTTACATTAACCATAAAAACAATATATTTGACTGAGTATTTCCAAAAAGTGAGGTTTTCTTAAGCAAACTACTATGTTAATTGTTAAACCTAAAAAAATATAGAGAAAGTGCAGAACAAAATGAAGAGCCTAAAGTCCAGAGCAAAACCTTATCTTTATACAGTTGCTTGAGCTCAGCAATATCGGAAATACCATTCTCCACCAGCTTCCTCAAATTCTTCGGACTCACGCCAAGAATGGTCAACAAGTCCAGGTTTCTAGTCAAAGCATTGCCGCTGGACGAACCTCTCTGCCTCTTATGCAGCCACACTGGCTTCTCCTCCGAACCCGTTTCGGCAGCCTCTCCACCGTCATTGTCACACCTCGATTCACGTGCATACTTACATGTTATTGTATAGAGGCTTGTCTAGTTCTAAGTTAAATAGAGGAGTTAAGCTAGTCAATGAGAAGCTTAATAATTTTATAAGTTCATAAAGATCCTAGTAAAAAGGATTTCACGTTTCACGAGACAGTCTTTTGCTGTTAAGTTTTATACAATAGAAATGAGTTAAGCTACTGATTGAGGTACTTAGCAGTGTAAACTTTTAATGATAGACAATATGATGAAAGAAAATATTTTCGACAAAAACTGATAGTTAAGTTTCCAACAATCTAGAATAGATAAGCTGCTGACGGAAGAGATAGGATTATTTCTGACATTATGATCAATTTCTAAGAAAAAGTTAGTATTTCTCGATTTTTGTGCTAGACAGTTCTATAAATCATGATATTTTGATGATAAGTCAAAAAAAAAAGTGAAGCACGAGGTGTTCTAAGCATGATGTGTCCGTAAGCACGAGATGGCACTGTAAGCACGAGGTATCACTATAAGTACAAGGTGTCAAATCAAAGTACGGGGTGTAAAGTTCGAAAGCATGAGGAGTCAATTGGAAGCACCGAGTGGAATAGGATAAGCTAGGTGTCAAGCATACAAATGAGGTTAGTGGCAACTATGTGTCAACATTTAGGCTGAGTTAAGTGGCTCGATGTAAACAGTACATGCAGTGCTAGGTGTCACGATGTGTGATGCCCAAGATTCTCACATGTATAATAAGCCAATAATAAAACATATTCTAATTGCATATTAGTCATTCTAGAAGTTATTAATATCACTTTTATAGTAACATGCTCATTCATCATGTCATGTGTATTTACATACATGTTATTATAACTGATGATTGTAAAAATGTCTCGATGTAGTGTAAAGGCTCAATACCCTCAAAAAGAGAGCTTGGTGTGTGAGAAGAACAAAGAATATATTCATGAATAGAAATACTATATGCACATACATTAAGATCATATTAGTTGACAACTAGGTCAAATAGTAGTTTTTCGGTAAAATATATTTTTTATGCTTTTCGGAGCCTAATTCACAGTTCGTTTATCACGTCAAATAGCTTTAATTTAATGTTTAGGACTCAATTATAGCATTTTATTGGTCGGCCCCAGGTAAGCACGAGGTGGCAGTCACTCTACTGAATTGGTGATTAGTTGCACTAAGTTAGCTTGGATTAAGCTTAATCGCGTAATGTCATCCTTGTGCACTCTAATAATTAGGCTTTGACACTTTGTTTACATTATTAATTGGAGTCTAATTGACTTATTTTTATGTTTAATGATTGGTTATGGGGCTAGGTTCCACCAAATTACAATAAGATTGGCCATATAGGATCATAAGTCAAAGTATGACTAGTTTTCACCTTCTAAGCTAGGTTTCATCATTTTGGTCTACACTTAGATGTATAGGATGGACCAGCAACGTGGTGAGTACACTAAGGATGTTTTAGAGCTGGACACATGGAAAGTAAGGTGCGAAATTCTCAAAATACCCCTTAGAACTTAAGTTATGTCAATTCTTAGTCATTAAGTATCACTTTTGGGACCAAATCTGGTCATTCACTTCTCCTTTCTCTCCAGCCACGACCTGAAACTCTCCCACCCATTTTTAGACTTCTCTCAGGTCCCCTTATCTATATCCAAGAGTTTCCAAGTGGTAGAACTCAATTTGGAGCTCTAGAAAGTAAGATAGATCCAAACTAGTCAAGGTAACTCAACTAGTTCTTCTTCCTAGGTTTTATTTTCCTATTTCAATTCTCTACTTGATACTACTTAAATAATGATTACTCTAGATCCTCTTGAGTCCTAAGATCAATTTCAAAGCCTTGGAAATCAGTTTTGTGGAAGTAGAAGGCAAGAGCTTCAATAAAAACTCAAACTAGTCAAGGTAAGTATTATGTAGAATTTTGAAGTTATAGTTAATTTCTCTTGTTTCAGCTCTTAAACCAAGGTTATTGTTTGATGAATAATGGTCCTAGGAACCCTTACATATTGCTGGAAACATAAAATTTAAGTGGAGGATTAAATTTAAACCTAAAGCCCTAAAGTTTGTTAGTTATAGATTTAAGTGTTTTCATGTGTAGTAAATTAAGTTTTCTATGTTTGTAACCTGATTTTTTAAGCTTGGAGTGTATATTTTATTGATCTTATTATTTATTACACTCATTTGGTGGCTGGTTCTATTGAGATACAAGTATAAAAGTGGTTTTAAACTTGTTTAAACCGAAAAAGAGTTTAAGTGCACTTAGATTGTTCTAAGTGATCCTCTTTGATGTGTATATGTGGGAATTAGATTGTTAATTGTAATTGTAGGTTTAAAACTATGATTTTAATCATGTGGGAATGTCCTAGAATTAGGAGAGGTGCTGTCCAAATATTTTTAAAAGAAAATAGCACCATTTAGAGGCAATTAGACTAGTTTTACAAGATTATGTGCCATTTTGGATCATTTTTGTGCTAATGAACTAGTATTCATATTTTAATACTTTTGAACAGTTTTTCAATACTAGTTATTGACTATTAGGTGCCCTAAGTGATTTCTACACTTCTGAGTCATTTTAAGATCAAGTTTCCTAAATTGGTGAAAGTTCTGATTTCGGTCTTGTTCAAATATCTTAATGCATTCTTTTGACAAAATGTGCATCTAGAATAATAGTAATTTATGACAGGTGATTAGCACACCAATCTCTAGAGGATATTGACTCTTTCCACTATCAATTTCTATTCAGGACACCAGGTAAGTAAAGACTTACAACTGCATCACAAGAAATACATAGAAGATGTCATTATGTGAAACTTACTTATTCTTGAAAGTTATAACATGGCATGTGCATGGCACGTCTTGCATGCAAATTGAGAATTTTATTACAAGGTATTTGAAAGTAAGCAGCATTGTAATAATATTGTAAGATAAGTTTTAAGTACAATTGCTAGTCTGTCGGAGGTGGGTAGGTAAGTCTGTTGATGCAGACTCTCCCATTGAAGCGGGACTTGTGGATCTTATGATGTGTCTCGTTGAAGCGGGACAATATTAGCGCGGTGTGGGATGCCCCTTTGATGAGGGAAGGAGTTTTCAAAAACCTCACACGACAGTCGCACCTTATTTTACTCTTGGCCAGAGTTTCCGCCCAATGTTATCACGGCCTATCGACTTACGGGACTAGCAGTATGCTAAGGGGCCCAACTATAAATGTTTTTAAAGGAAATGCATAGACTCAAATGTTTAAGAAAGAAAAGGGTACAATGGGAACTTTTTGAGATTTTAAAGCATATATAAGCATGCATAGTTTTTACTTACTGAGCTTTAGCTCATTTTAGTCTTGTGATGCAGATGAGGAGGTACATTTTACTATTAACTAACTGGTTGCCTGGCCTGCCTTTTTTCGCCATGATCATACAGATGTGGACGAGCTTGACCTGTGGGTAATATTTTTGTTCTGAGATTTTTTGGTGTAATATAAATACTACTGCTGATGGCAAAATAGACGGGTGAAAATCTCTTTTGATTATACATTTTGTAAAGATATTTTTAACAAGCAATGCTATACAGTTACTTTTGTTTAAAAAGTTTGGAAAGTTTAAATTTGCCCACTTTTTTATAAAACTAAAGATATAGTTTAAGAAAGAATAACACTTCCTAGTTTGGCTGTATATGACAATATGGTTAAGCTACGGGGCGTTACAGTCATCACCAAAACCCTCCAAACTATTTTTTGACATCTTCATCCCCTCCACGACAGCCGTAGAAAATGATCCATCTGAGAACGTTTGAAGCCACACAACCCTGGACTATGGCCGGTCGTCTTTGGAAACAAGCCAAATCCGAAACGGAGCCCTGTTCTCGAATGAGCATCGGCAAATGCAACAATTTCTGCAGGCCGCAGCTCCGGAGGCGAAGTGAGAAGTGATGGTCGAAGTGCGTCTCTTGGCTTAGGGTCCGAGGCGAGTCTTGGTCGAAGCATGGAATCCCGATTCTCTATGGCTTGGGGTCCAAGGCAGCAGAGCTTGAGATCAGCGAGGATATTCTCCATCTCGTGAATGGAGATGAGCTTAAGAGGCATTTTGGGGTTGGAGAGGATATAGTTGGTGATGAGAGAAAGGAAGGCGATGGTAGGGTGTAGTTGATGATGAGGCATCTAGCTCTCTAAAAGGGAGAAGGGTTTTTTAGACTTTTTCTTTTCTAAATTGGACTAGAAAAGTCATTTTGAAAAACTATATTAAAAAAGTCAATTACTCTCAACAAAGAGCTAGATGCATCAATTTTCTATATTGATATATACTATCTGAATGATGCAAGGGATCTCAACTGATATTTAAAGTCTTCACCACTATTACGTGTAGTATGTGAGATATCACTATTTAATTATTGTATTATAATTTATTATAAATAAATTTAATAATAACATTTAAATGATGACAACTCATGTACAAGATAAGTTAGCATTGAAAAGTTGAAAAAGTGTGTTGATATATTTCTAGCATTATTACACATGTCTTATCGAAATAGTATTAAAAACTGTCAAAATTTATCTGAATATCACTTTCATATAAATTATATCGAAAATATCACTTACTGAAGTGGCATCAAATTTTATGATACCACTTTTATCGAAAATACGACTTTAGTCAAAATTCTACTAAAAATATTACTATCAAAATTGCATCAAAATATTATCAAAATACCAATTTCATCAAAATCTCAAAAATACCGCTTTTATCGAAAACTATCGAAAATTATAAAAAATGACTTATCCAATTTTTGTTAAAACTCACAAAATTTAATCCAAAATTAATTTTTTTAATATATAAATTACCTTAGAATATCTCAAAACTTAGTAATAAACTATTTTAAACTATATCCATTATCTATAAATTTGGTTTTCAAAATAATTTTGAAGGATTTGGACATTTTTTTTAAGAGACTTTTTTTTTTTTTTTGTTTTTTTAAGGGCATTTTTATCAGAGAGCATATATTTTAAAAGTTTATTAACTCGAGCAGAAAGGTTAAATTAGAATGTTTTTGGTGCATGCGTTGTCTAATTTCTCTTCTTGCTGTATATAATGTTTTGAGAAATGTTCATTTATTAAAGAGGGGTCCTAAACACAAACACCAGCATACTAAAAAAAAAAAAAAGAAAAAAAAAAAGAAAACACGGGACCACAGCAGCCGCCGCCAAGAAAGAAGACCAAGTAGTACTACTGAACTTAAGTCACTGTTGGGGCCCAATAAGCAGTACAGATTAACATAACACGAATAAAATCAGTGAAAGAAAAGGCAATGAGTTTAGATCAAGCTATCCACCAAACCATCGGCACCGAACCTAAACTCACTCGGTTCTACTGTTTCAGCAGACCAAAAAGTAGTCTCAGTGTAACTAGAGTAAGTCTCAATACCAAACTCAAAACAGCAAATTTCTCCTCCAGAATGGCAAAGACTCATTCAGCAGACAGGTATGCATGTTTGTTTTATCATTTAACGTTACTTCATTTCATTATTAGCTCTACAAAAAAAATAAAATAAAATAAAATAAATAATAATAATAATAATTAGGGACCTAGCCTAGGGCCTACAGGGTAACCAGATTGGGGGGGTTGACCCGACCCGTATTTGGTTTTGATGGTAGTGTATTAAATGGATTTTGTACAGGATTGCGGTGGTTACAGGAGCAAACAAGGGAATAGGACTTGAGACTGTGAAGCAGCTGAGCTCTAAGGGCGTGACTCATGTGGTGTTGACTGCTCGAGATGAGAAGAAGGGAAACGACGCCCTTGCATCGCTTTGTGATCACTTTCATTTGGGTCTCACCCTCGGCTCAGATCGCCTTCTCTTTCATCAGCTTGACGTTTTGGACCCTCTCAGTGTCCAGGCCTTGGCCAAATTCATTGAGGACAAATTTGGAAGACTTGATATCTTGGTAATATCCCCCTCTTTTTTTTTTCCTTTTTTTTTGAAATGTGAATTATTGTGTCATGAGGAACAGAAATACATACTTTTTTTTTTATTGAAACTAGATAAATGTTAATAGTAATGATGTTATGGAGGAAATTGAGGAATTATTTTAACATGTTTTTAGCATTTTCGTAAATGTTGATTTTTTCTTCTTTTTTCGCATTTTTCTTCTGTAAAAATAAGAAGAAACTAAATTATCTGTGAAGTCCAATGGAAAGTGTGCATACAATATTGTTGATCATATGGTGTAGTAAGTACTAATTTTCGAAATGGTAGGGTTTTGATATCATATTTCAATTTAAATGAACCACTTACTTTTTGTGGATTAATGAAGTAAACTGTTTTTATATTGGATTTGTATATTTATGTGTTCACGCAGGTTAATAACGCTGGAGTCTCTGGAGTTGTAGTTGATGAGGAAAGCTTAAGGGCCAAGAACATAAATCCAGTAGATTGGGTATCAATTCATGACTAGTTAATAAAAAATTTGCACATTCCAAACACATTATTAGACAAATTGTGTGCTTGTACATCTATATACATTATGGCCCTATATATATATATATATAGATTTATATGTAAAACATATATATAACTGATTGTTGTAATGTAATTGGTATGATGCAGCTCTCAGGGAAGGCTACCAACTTGGTTCAAGATGTGATGAAAACAACTTATGAGAAGGCGGAAGAATGCTTGAATACCAATTACTATGGTGTCAAAAGAGTCACAGAAGCACTTCTTCCTCTCTTGCAGCTTTCTCCCTCAGGAGCAAGGATAGTCAACATGTCCTCTCTGAGGAGTGAACTAAGGGTAAGTCAAAATTTCTCAGCCTATGACTACAGCTTGAATAGTGATAGGAAAACAATCCAATATCCTTAAGAGCATTAATCTTTCCTAGTCATAATCCAGTAAGTTTTTTTGGTCGTTGGATCATTATCTAATCGCTATTATAATTTGAATAGTTGGAAAAAAATAATAACCATAAATACATATTATTTAATATTTTTTCTCTCTCTACTTTTTACCATTAAAAGACGTGTGTGAAGAAGTTTAATTTGACAAAACAATATTGTAGATAAGTAAAAAAATAAAAAAATAAAAATACATACTCGATTGATGCCCAATATATATATATATATAATGGGCCATAATCTGGTATTTATTTTTTTTCTACCTATTTATAAATATTTTTTTTAGCCGTTAGATTTTATCTAATGGATACTATGATTTGAGTAGTTGAAAAAAAAAAAAAAATAAATACACATTATTTAATGTTCTTTCTTTCTCCATCTTTTACTATAAAAGGACGTACGTGATGAATTTTAATAGAACAAAATAATAGAGAATAATTACTGGATTGGTGTCCATATATATATATATATAGGATTAATGATATTAATAGCCCCTAATTATACATATAGTATCATTTTACCTCCTGAATTTTTAACTTACATAATAATAGTTATTGAATTATGTTATTATTGCAACAATGATCTATTTGTCATAAGCTATTAAATATTTAACAAATAAGTCATTATAGAGTACACAGTTTGGTAACCGTAGTCAAGAATGAGATTATGAATTTTTGACTTCCACAGTAGACTACCAAAATTTATATATATAGGCATAGCAGAGAATTAGTCAGTCAACAAAAGTACATAAATTATGTTACAATTAATCGACATAAGTTGATACATTTTTTAATCGTTGTCTTATTCTTTTGGCATGTATGAAAAAGTGGATTCTAATGGGTTGAAGTGAAACCATGACAGAGAATTCCAAACGAGAGAATAAGAAAGGAACTTGGGGATTTGGAGACTCTAACTGAAGAGAAAGTGGATGGAATATTGAAAAAATTCCTACATGATTTGAAAGAAAATGCCCTTGAAGCCAATGGATGGAGCTTGATGCTGCCAGCTTATAGTGTCTCCAAGGCCACTCTAAATGCTTACACCAGAATTCTGGCCAAGAAGTACCCTAATATGTACATCAACTGTGTGCACCCTGGCTATGTTAATACAGATATTAATTGGCATACAGGCCCATTGACTCTTGAAGAAGGGACCAGAGGCCCAGTCATGCTGGCCCTTTTGCCTGATGGAGGCCCAACTGGTTGCTATTTTGACCAGACCGAAATGTCAGAGTTCTGATTGTTCCTCACGTTTTACTAATTGGAAAATGGGACTAGAATATTTGGATCCTAAGACACGATATTTCTCATTTGGTAATGTTATGTTGGTATTTATGATTCTGTTTTCTTGTTAGGATAAGGTTAAAATTTTACCGTTAACGAAAAATGAGAAATGAGAGTTACTTTTTGTTGTTGTTGTTGGAGGTAAAATGTGGTGACACTTTCATTTGTCTACAAAAGACTATACATTACATAATTAGACATAAAAGTCCAATAAGAATTTGAACTTAAAGCATAACGAGAGCTTGGCTATAAGCCACATTATTACTTGGCTAACAGTGCCAGTTAAAACTAATAAATTAGTAATATCATAAACAGCACTATTACTTTTTAAAAAAATAGCGTTATTCTAAAAGATGAAGGCCTACGAGCATGAATGGCGGCAATGTTCCTCGAATCACTCTCGATCGAACTACTTTTCAAAGAAAACTTGGCCTATTTATGTTATTTTTTATAAGCAATAAAACATATTATGAATATATGTAAATTTATTTATATTGATCAAGCATTAGATAAGTTCTTAAGGGGCTAGCTATTATAATTGGTTATATGATGAAGAATCAAGACCGTTGATTTTCTTCTTGGGAAGTTTAACTGTGATATGTATTAGTATTGTATATTCGTTTCATTTTTTGTGCTCCTAACAGTAACATTCAAAGAAAAACTAGGTGAAATGTACTATTTGAAAGTGAATTTTGACAAAAGGCCTAAGTTTTAGAATTCTTTGCAAAATAGTTTTTTATATTGTCGAGTTTGTAGTTAAGTCTAGTCGAATAACGTCGAGAAAGACTATTTTACAAATAAATTAAAAACATAGACCTTTGTGCAAATGTGTTTTAAAAGAGATTTTTTTACGAATTGACCATTTTTCAAAAGCACTTGAAGCCAATGGATCGACGACGCTATTGTTGCCACCATGTATCATGTCCAAGGCCGGTCTCAATGCTTACACTAGAATTCTGGCTAAGAAGTACCCTAATATGAGCATCAACAATGTTCAACCTGGCTCTGTTCTGTCTGTACAGACATGAGTTGGCATACATGCCAAACGACCATAGAAGAAGGGGCTAGAGGCCTTGTGATCTCTTTTCCCTGATGGATGCCCAAAGGGTCAGTTCTTTGATGACACCCAAGTCGCAGAGTTTTGACTGTTTCTTAGTTTGTTTTTCCCTTTTCTGGAAGCTTCTCCGAGTTAAAAACATTAGCATTGTTACACCCCTAGCATTGCTCTTTAAGGTAGAGATAAATCGTACTCTTTCCATGGCTGAATTCTACTACATTCGTCAATCTGGACACAAACTTAGCAAAAAGAAAAAAATATTAAGGCACTAATAAGACAAGATTTTTTTTCCTTTCAGGAGACAAAGAACTGCCAGCCAAATGATTTTTTTTATTTTATATATAAATATCTATCTATCTATCTATATATATATTAAGCCTGAAACTCAAAACTCTGATAGCTTCTTTGATCACCATTTTATTTTAAAATTTTTAAAAAAATCCTAATTTTTTCATGATATGATTGGTCCTATCATTATTTTTCTTTGTTATGATTGGTTGTAATATATACATGTATTATATAATATTGTATTTAATTTAATATTAATGATATCTTATAATAAATTTAGTTCATCGAATCGAACAAATGATTGTGCTACATTCGTCTAATCAAAATAAATATAGAGAGAGATAAAAACATAATTTAATGTTTTATAAAATATTATATTTAATTTAATATTAATGATTACTTATATTAAATTTAGTTCATCGAACGTCAAAAAATTGTATTATATTCGTCTTATCAAAATAAATACATTGAACCTAACTATATCTTTGATCATTATTCTATTTTTAAAATTTTTAGAAAAATCCTAATTTTTTCATGATATGATTGGTCCTATCATTATTTTTATTTGCTATGATTGGTTGTAATATATACATGTATTATATAATATTGTATTTAATTTAATATTAATGATAGCTTATAATAAATTTAATTCATCGAACAAATAGTTGTGCTACATTCGTCTCATCAAAATAAATATAGAGATAAATATATTTTTTAATGTTGAAATATATTGAACTTAACTATATATTAAACTTAATGTATGCAATATTAATACAACTCGCGCAAAGCGCGGTATAACGACTAGTATATATATATATATATAGAGTCAAAGGAACGACGTAATTAAAAGTTCTTAAAAAAACAAAATAATGTTTCTATTGTTGGACAATAGTGGGATTGGTCAAGCTTTCACACCAGGAACCTTTAGAAAATGGCTTGGACCCAAATCTACATCAAGACTGGCTGTCAAAGTAGCCCAAGAAAACATCATATGCAAATCTAAGATTGTATTTCGGACTATAAAAAAAAAAAAAAAAAAAGGATTTTTAGGAAACACGCAGAGTCAAGAAAGTGAATCAAATATTTTCAGATAGTTTGCTCATGTTGCATCCAAACCCTGTTTTCCTAATCAACTGGATATCCTTTTGTGGACCAAAAAAGAGTCATCTCCAAGAAATAAATAACCAAAAATTTCATTTAGCACATCAACTTATGTAGGGTCCAGTTTCTCAAACACCTCACAGAAATGAGAAGCTATTATACCACACAGCATAAAATTTGATATATTCTAGAGGCAAACAATACCTGTCCAAAATGGGCAAACAGTACCCGTCATTTCTATGAGGTATATTCTAGATTGTTTGATACATCCTAGAACCCATGGAGAGGAGTAGAGAGAAAAACCTTTCAAGGAAATAAATCCTGAAGATCAAGGATATCAGCAAGGACACCAGCCGCCGTAGTGTCATTCCCAGCTCCAGCACCTTGAATAACCAGCGGTTGTTCGTTATAGCAGCGGCTATATACCTCCAACTGTTGCATTGTTATATGATTGCACCATATCAGAAATGATCAAGCTTTCATTTGCAATTCATAAAATCAGGCATCTAGAAGGGTACACTTAAAAAAAAAAGGGTTTCATAGGTAACTAGAATTGAATGGATCAAAATTAGGTCCAAAACCCTTCGCTTTTATCACAGCTTAAACTAACATATTCAGCGCCAAGTTGAAGCCCGAAATCTTTAACACATGATGTCCATTTTTCAGACAGTTTTAGGGATTTATGAACAAGTAACCTGTCAAACTTCTTATTTTGCTAGAGCATTCAGAAAAAGGCTATTTGCTGAAAACAATCTAAGAGGGGGATATCTTCAACCAAAGGTGAATATCTTACCATTAACTATTAATAATGATTAGGAATGTTGCCAAGACACAATTACGAGTCATGACTCATCCTCTTGGCCATTAAAAAGCCCCTGTTTCCACCACACAAACCAAAAATAAAACTGTGGGCTATTAATTTTGATAAACCCCGGAGGTTTCGGTGTAATTTTATAGTTACATTGAAAGAATTACACAGAAAAATTTGAAAATTTAAAAATAGTTGAAAAAATAAAAAGAGTATTTTGCTGACTTTAACTGTTACAAAGTAATCCATCTAATTTTCACATTTTAAGGAGTGATGGTGTAGTCTGAGAGGTTTCCATTAACATAACAAAATCCAAGGACTGTAATTGTTATTTCCCGCTTTCTTATCCACAGAAGTTTAATTTTGTCGAGCATTCAGTAAAAAGAATTGCGTAAAGTTTTCCTCTTAGTCAGCCAAATGATCTTTGGACTTTAATCCCCAACTAACTTCAGAATGAACTAATAAATTTGCCCATTTAATTGTTCCCTCCACATCTCACCCACTTACAAAACCTACTAAATGATGAGTTCAACCGAGAAAATGAATCGCAGTGTCTGTTTTGAATGTCACACTGAAACAACTTGAAATAAATAAAAGGCTTGGGGGTGGGGTTGGGTTGGGGTTGTCCACATATGCCTTTTTGCTTTTTTTTATTCGTATAAATGAACGTTCTTAATTAGCTGTTTAGATGAAATAGCTTACCACATTGTCACTTCCTTTAAGTCTCCCTAAAGCAGAATCCTTCGGAATCTCTTGAATGCCAACTTCACATCTAATAAGACAAGTAAAAAGACCAAAAAATAAATAAATAAATAAAAATGGGAAAAAAGGATCAGTTGGTACATGTAGGTGTCACTTTTATACTTGCGTCAACACTATCTTCTTCTTCTTCTTCTTCTTCTTCTTCTTCTTCTTCTTCTTCTTCTTCTTCTTCTTCTTCTTCTTCTTCTCTTCTCTCTCTCTCTCTTTCTTTTCATGATTAAACATACTTTATGAAGTCAAACATACATGCATTAAAGCGCGTATGTTGTGGATTTTTATGTAAATTACTCGTCAGTAGAGTTGAAAATTACATAATGCATAAGATAACAATCCTTAAAAGAGACAAAAATTGTGGAAAAAAGGCGTGTATCTACTCTTGAGTAGAATTAAAAAGCATATAGAAAGATTACCTTGACCCCTCAATCACACAGACATAACGCAGCACATTCCCATTCAAGGAAGCCTTGTAAACTCTTTCTTGAATATTTTTATCAAGCAGTAAAACCCCACTGCATAGAAATTCTTCAACAGACATCACACCAGGCCCCATTTCTTCCGGGTACAAGCTCTCAATCTAGAAGACAGAAACATTAATTGTTTAGAAAATTCAGTGTTAAATTAGGAATATATTTATATATAAAGATAAAACAAAAAGTAGCTTTAACTGAGATCAATCAGCTTTCTTAAAAATAATAAAAAAGAAAAATTTAAAGGACATATACTACCAACCTTTATGCTATCCAAGTTCAGGCGTCGGCCAAGAAGTCGAGCAAGTATCAAAGCCTGTTTGTAGATAATAGAAACTTCTATAAAAAATTGCATTAGTCTTCAAACGTAAACATCTGAAACAACACTTTTCTAATCAATTACAACATTTACTGTTGACAGATCAGATAAAATCAAATCTGATTTGATTTAGTATTCCAGCTGTTAGGATTTAGATTTATTTTTTTTGAATTCAAATAAAGTCAGATTGTACATGATATCAATCTGCCGTGATCCTAGGAGTTTATTTAGGATTTTATTGTTAGACTTTTGTCTATTTAAGGGTATTATTTTTCAGTTAAATAACAAGGCAGATTAGTTTCATATCTGCTTACATGGTATCAGAGCGGAACCTCTAAACAAA